>SSSL01000454.1:0-13897 GCA_008086715.1 Sitobion miscanthi
GACGACCAAAAGGACCATCCTCCATAGCATGTTTCAATTAGTCCAAAATAAAATTAATTGAATACGTTATAAAGTTGCTCCCGTGCTCGACATTATCCTGGTATTTTTAAAAAAAAAATATGAAGCTAAAAATGTTGTTTTAAAAAAACCTTTCATTTGCATGTGTTGTCTCCAAGTGTGTGTGGTGAGAGGATAGATGCAGATAAGTCATTAATAGAGACTCGTTGATCGATTTTATGCTGGGTATGGCTCCATCATAGATAATAAAGATATGGATAGGACATTTATCAGCGGCCTTGGAGGGGAACAATTGAGGCCAAATAAAGTATACCAATATAAAGTAGCCTTAATTGCATTCCCCTCCGGGAACGTGGCCTATCCATATCTTTATTATCGATGGGCTCCATCCATAGCATGGATTAAGGTGTCAACAATCAAAGGTTCAACTTGATAATCAAACACTTAAGTTTGGCAACCTGCAACTCAGGATCTTTTTATTCAAAGTGTCCTAATATAAGTCATAAGGAGGTTAGTTAGGTAAACCTATGGTTGGTTGAAGCTATGGTGCCGATGGACGACTAGCGAGACAGGTCATGAGCTTTGCGAAGATCTTTTCCTACTAACTATCAAGGTATTCGATATTGTAAACATAACGATGAAAGAAAATATTTAAATATTATTAATTTGGTTCGGTTAGGAAAGGATAGGACAGGAAATTAGACGTTAACTAATTATCATAGTTTTTAACACGGTCTTAAAGACTGTCAGCTAGAGTTGTACCAGTATAGTTATTAAAAATGTAAATACAGCCAACATAAAATAATGATGTTTTTACCACGACCAATTATAAAATATAATAAAATATTATTTTATTAGGATTTTATAATTTTTTTGTAAATAGAAAATGTATAAAATCAATAGTTTTAATTTAAAATATGATTTTGTGTTTTGGTATCCTATTGTCAAAGAATTCTTAAGATTTCCTTCCCACATTTTTTTACATTGTGCTAAGTATACTTTTTTTCCGCACATATTTACAAAGACTAAAACAGATATCTGACTATGTTTTTATTTGCATTTAGTTTTTAAAGTTTGTAATTTAATATTGACTGTAGACCCAACAAATACAATATTATTTTAAATTAAACATTATTTTACATCCTTAATAAATTACATTCATTTTTATACATTTTCTAATACATATATTACGATGATACACCTCTGATCATAATAACTGTTCGTATTATTATAATGTAAACAATACCTAATTTATGGAATGTAGTTATTAGGTACTGTTGTATTTAGCTTCCAGCGTATTCTTTTGTTTAGTGTTATTTCACCCAGGTTTCTCAAACAATTTTTTTTTCAATCCTTTGAATTCTTATAGATTGATTTGTATAAATATATTTCAACATTAATCGGTTATACCTAGGAGAACATAGAGTACTTGTGTACATACTACATAATTTGAAAAGAGTCTGTCTCACGTTCACCATTCAATTTATTTTTTATATATTTGACTTTTTTGATTTTTTTATATATATCTTAATTTAAAACATTTAAAAACTGTTTAAGATTTTGGATATTTTAGTTTGAACTCTTTAATGTGTGGTTTTACTATTTAAATTTTTCTATAATTTTTTTTGGTTTTCTAAAATGCATTTGCCTGCGGGCGCCAACACCTCCCTTCAATTTTCTTTTTTATTAATGTAACTAGTTGAATATTGTGTAAGAATTTGAATATCGGTAATCTGGTGCCCTATGAGTAATCCTTCTTAAATGAACTACCTATAATTACTCTGAATAGTTTTTTCTGTCTATGAGTTTGGGTATTTTAGTTTATTATGTGTATTCCTAACGTAAAATTTTTTAAAATTTTTTTTTTCTTTTCTAATATGCATTTGCCTGCGGGCGCCAACACCCCCCTTCAATTTTTTTTTTTAGTATTGTGACTCTAGTTGAATTTTTGTGTAGACTTGATTATTGATAATCTGGTGCCCTATGAATAATCCTTCTTAAATAAACTACCTATAAATATTTTGAATAGTTTTTTCTGTCTATGAGTTTGGGTATTTTAGTTTGTTATGTGTATTCCTAACATAAAATTTTTTCCAAATTTTTTTTTTTTTGGTTTTCTAAAATGCATTTGCCTGCGGGCGCCAACACCCTCTTTCAATTTTTTTTTTTAGTATTGTGACTAGTTGAATTTTTGTGTAGACTTGGTTATTAATAATCTGGTGCCCTATGAATAATCCTTCTTAAATGAACTACCTATAATTATTCTGAATCGTTTTTTCTGTGTAAGAGTTTGGGTATTTTAGTTTGTAATGTGTATTCCTAATGTAAAATTTTTTCCAATTTTCTTTTTTTTGGTTTTTCAATTCAATTTATTTTTTATATATTTGACTTTTTTGATTTTTTTATATATATCTTAATTTAAAACATTTAAAAACTGTTTAAGATTTTGGATATTTTAGTTTGAACTCTTTAATGTGTGGTTTTACTATTTAAATTTTTCTATAATTTTTTTTGTTTTTCTAAAATGCATTTTCCTGCGGGCGCCAACACCCTCTTTCAATTTTTTTTTTAGTATTGTGACTAGTTGAATTTTAGTGTAGACTTGATTAATGATAATTTGGTGCCCTATGAATAATCCTTCTTAAATGAACTGCCTATGATTATTTTGAATAGTTTTTTAATTTAAGATTATGGACTTCTTATTTTGAACTCTTTAATGTGTGGTTTTACTATTTAAATTTTTCTATAATTTTTTTTGTTTTTCTAAAATGCATTTGCCTGCGGGCGCCAACACCCCCCTTCAATTTTCTTTTTTATTAATGTAACTAGTTGAATATTGTGTAAGAATTTGAATATCGGTAGTCTGGTGCCCTATGAGTAATCCTTCTTAAATGAACTACCTATAATTATTCTGAATCATTTTTCTGTGTAAGAGATTGGGTATTTTGGTTTGTTATGTGTATTCCTAACATTAAATTTTTTCCAAAATTTTTTTTTTCTTTTCTGATATGCATTTGCCTGCGGGCGCCAACACCCTCTTTCAATTTTTTTTTTTGTATTGTGACTCTAGTTGAATTTTTGTGTAGACTTGATTATGATAATCTGGTGCCCTATGAATAATCTTCTGAAATGAATACCTATGATTATTTTGAATAGTTTTTTCATTTAAGATTATGGACTTCTTAGTTTGACTCTTTAAGGTGTGTTCCTACTATTTAATTTTTTGTAATTTTTTTTTTTTGTTTTCAAAATGCATATGCCTGCGGGCGCCAACACCCTCTTTCAAGTTTTTTTTAGTAGTGTGAGTCTAGTTGAATTTTTGTGTAGACTGATTATGATAATCTGATGCCCTATGAATAATCTTCTTAAATTAACTACCTATAATATTCTGAATCGTTTTTTCTGTGTAAGAGATTGGGTATTTTGGTTGTTATGGTGTATCCTAACATTAAATTTTTTTCAATTTTTTTTTTTTGGTTTTCTAAAATGCATTTGCCTACGGGCGCCAACACCCTCTTTCAAAATTTTTTTTTAGTATTGTGACTCTAGTTGAATTTTTGTGTAGACTTGGTTATTAATAATCTGGTGCCCTATGAATAATCCTTCTTAAATGAACTACCTATAATTATTCTGAATAGTTTTTTCTGTCTATGAGTTTGGGTATTTTAGTTTATTATGTGTATTCCTAACGTAAAATTTTTTCCAAAATTTTTTTTTTCTTTTCTAATATGTATTTGCCTGCGGGCGCCAACACCCCTCTTCAATTTTCTTTTTTAGTATTGTGACTCTAGTTGAATTTTTGTGTAGACTTGATTATTGATAATCTGGTGCCCTATGAATAATCCTTCTTAAATAAACTACCTCTAATTATTTTAAATAGTTTTTTCATTTAAGATTATGGACTTCTTAGTTTGAACTCTTTAAGGTGTGTACCTACTATTTAATTTTTTCTAAATTTTTTTTTCTTGTTTTCTAAAATTCATTTGCCTGCGGGCACCAACACCCCTCTTCAATTTTCTTTTTTAGTATTGTGACTCTAGTTGAATTTTTGTGTAGACTTGATTATTGATAATCTGATGCCCTATGAATAATCCTTCTTAAATGAACTACCTATAATTATTCTGAATCGTTTTTTCTGTGTAAGAGATTGGGTATTTTGGTTTGTTATGTGTATTCCTAACATTAAATTTTTTCCTATTTTTTTTTTTTGGTTTTCTAATATGCATTTGCCTTCGGGCGCCAACACCCCCCTTCATTTTTTTTTTATTAATGTAAGTAGTTGAATATTATGTATGAATTTGAATATTGGTAATCTGGTGCCCTATGAGTAATCTTTCTTAAATTAACAACCTATAATTATTCTGAATCGTTTTTTCTGTGTAAGAGATTGGGTATTTTGGTTTGTTATGTGTATTCCTAACATTAAATTTTTTCCTATTTTTTTTTTTTTTGGTTTTCTAATATGCATTTGCCTGCGGGTTTTAACACCCCCCTTCAATTTTTGTTTTTAGTTTTGTGACTCTAGTTGAATCTTTTATAATCTGGTGCCCTATGAATAATCCTTCTTAAATGAACTACCTTTAATTATTTTGAATAGTTTATTCATTTAAGATTATGGACTTCTTAGTTTGAAGTCTTTAAAGTGTGTTCCTACTATTTAATTTTTTCTTAATTTTTTTTTTTTGTTTTCTAAAATGCATTTGCTTGTGGGCGCCAACACCCTCTTTCAATTTTTTTTTCTAGTATTGTGACTCTAGTTGAATATTTTATAATCCGGTGCCCTATGAATAATCTTTCCTAAATGAACTACCTATAATTATTCTGAATAGTTTTTTCTGTCTATGAGTTTGGGTATTTTAGTTTGTAATGTGTATTCCTAACGTAAAATTTTTTCCAAAATTTTTTTTTTGTTTTCTAATATGCATTTGCCTGCGGGCGCCAACACCCCCCTTCATTTTTTTTTTTTATTAATGTAAGTAGTTGAATATTATGTATGAATTTGAATATTGGTAATCTGGTGCCCTATGAGTAATCTTTCTTAAATTAACAACCTATAATTATTCTGAATCGTTTTTTCTGTGTAAGAGTTTGGGTATTTTAGTTTGTAATATTTATTCCTAACATAAAATTTTTTCCAAATTTTTTTTTTAGTATTGTGACTCGAGTTGAATTTTTGATAATCTGGTGCCCTATGAATAATCCTTCTTAAATGAACTATCTATAATTATTCTGTATCGTTTTTTCTGTGTAAGAGTTTGGGTATTTTAGTTTGTATTGTGTATTCCTAAAGTAAAATTTTTTCCAAATTTTTTTTTTTTTTTGTTTTCTAAAATGTATTTGCCTGCGGGCGCCAACACCCTCTTTCAATTTTTTTTTTTAGTATTGTGACTCTAGTTGAATTTTTTTTATAGACTTACAAACTGATCACTTGGTGCACTATGAATAATCCTTGTTTAATTAACTAAATATTTTGAATCATTTTTTTAGTATAGAATTCTACATATTTTAGTTTGAACTTTGTAATGTGTATTCCTAAAGTAAAATTATTTCAAAATTTTAATTTTGGTTTTTTAAAATGCATTTGCTTGTGGGCGCCAAAACCTCCTTTTAATTTATTTTTTTTTGTTTTTTATTCTAGCCGAATTTATTAATTATTGAAAAACTGGTGCCATTCGAATAATCCTTCTTTAATGATCAAAATTTTTTGAATAGTTTTTTCTGTTTAAGATTCTGGGCATTTATGTTTGAACTCATTAAAGTGTGTTCTTACTAATCAATTTTGAAAAGTTTTTCCGTTCAAAATTCTAGACATTTTAGTTTGAACTTTGTAATGTGTATTCACACAATATAATTTATTTAATTTTTTTTTTTTGTTTTGTAAAACGTATTTGCCTGCGGGCGCCAATACCCTCCTTCAAATTTTTTTTTTTTGTAATGTGACTCTAGTTGAATTTTTTTTTTTTTAGACACATTGAAAACTTGGTGCCCTATGAATAATCCTTCTTTAATGAACTTAATATTTTGAAAAGTTTTTTTAGTTTAAAATTCTCGGCATTTTGATTTGTACTTTTTAATGTGTATTCTTAAAGTAAATTTTTTCGACATTTTTTTTGTTTTTAAAGTGCATTTGCCTGCCGGTGCCACCACCTCCCTTCAATTTTTTTAATGATTTTAACTCTAGCTTAATTTTTTAAACATTAATAACCTGGTGCCATACAGTTTGTTGGACGCCGTTACAGTTGATGATTTTAATTCACCCAGAAAAGCCTGATAAACTTAATAATGTCTAATTCACACACACATATGTTAGTATACTACTTATTAAAATATCCATAACTTGTTTAAAAAAAAAAAATACATACAAAATCTTAGTTCTTTTCTATAAGGTTCCTTGAAATATATTTTTGTTTTTAAGTTTGATTTTTATATTATGTCATATCACTCTAATATTAAAGCTAACAGTACAAAATTGGTTCTACTGTACTCATATTTTCATATTACTGGTTATTCAAAAAGAGAAAACATAGGATGCACTGATATATTTTTAACAAAGTTTTAAAATTTTTTAGGTAATACAATTTTGCTGAGCAAGAATCCAATTTCAATAACACTGAGGGCCTCAACATATTTAAATTGCAAAAGAACTCATTACTAGTTTGGACTTCAGTATATTTTCTGAACGGAAAGTTCATCTAGTTGGATAACAGATAAAATTTGAAAATTTAGAGGTGTTTTCAAATAAATCGGGAAAAACAATTCTTTTAGCGTTTTCTATACACCATTCAATTTTAAAACAATTTACTCTTTTTGAGCTAACTTTATTAGGGATAAGACATTTCGGTGGAATAACATTGAAATAATTAGTTTTCTTTATTTACTGTCATTTTAATAAATCCCATACCTAATTGATAAAAATGATGATAATATACGGTTATCAACTACATTTGTTTTTTATAAATAAAAAGTTATTTTAGAACTCGCCACTATTGATCTTTGTTATGACAATTGGATCTGTGTTTTGGGACATTGCGAGTAAGAGGCTACTTGATACAAAATAAAGTTCTATTGAAGTGTGCAAACATGTGAACATCTAAAATTTCATATAGGTACAAACTAATAAGTTGTAAACCTTAATTATTGGCATAGGTTAATATGAATTGTTTATTTTATATATAAAGATTTATATTTATCATAGATGTGACTTACACTTAACAGTTGTTTCCAAGCAACGGTTATTGCTAGATTTCAATGTTAATAGTAAAATTATATCTTAATTAAAAAATATTCTGCATCACATATTTTATTATTATAATGTATCTAGAGTTTACACATGTATTTTGCCTGTGTCTTGTTTTAAACAATTGGATCAAAAGCCAGTTCCAGCTGTTATCACAAATATCATTTGTGAAATCATAACTACTGTACAAGATTTTTGACAAACGCTTTACCTGTCGGAATGGTTGGCATGAGCTGTGAATAAATATACACTGTGTTCACACTAAGAGGTACCACCAAGGTGGATATATATATATCCATCTTGGGTATCACTAAATATTTCAGTTCGATGACCCTATATTGAAATGGGGTTTTCACCGAATGACAGATAATACTCAAATACACAATTTCGGAGATAAATTTCAAATGTTAACTCTTTCAATACGCGCCTGTTAGATATAACTTACTTTTTATTAAATAGTAACATCAATTTTTTTACATATTCGTATAGAGTATGTTTTTATAAGCAATTTATACATAAAAAGTTTTTGCTAATTACAAAATTGGCATATGAAATTAAGTATTTACGAGTAATTTTTTTGACGAAATCTAAACTAAATTCAACTTTTTGTCAAGGTCATCGGACTGAAATATTTAGTGGTACCTCTTTGCAGACTATATAGCAAACTATATCTACTAAATGTATAACAATCTCTCTGGACATACAGATCACTCCGAGTATAATCTAAGTACTCCACTATTGTCCATCAGGTTAAAACAATAAATACAAAAATTATCTACACCGTTAAATGAACTGAATGTATAATATCTATGTTGGCTATTATGTGTCTTACAGTTTTGGTTTAAGTGCCATATTCCTTATTGGAGGACGTTCATTGGATGACAAGCCATCAGCTATACTTCTAAGATCGGGGGATAGTATTGTTATGAGCAAGGAAAGCCGTTTGTACCAAATGTGCTGTTACTTAAAAATGATCAACATTTTAACTATGACAATGAGTTGGAGGATCCTTTGGAAAACTTTATGCAAGTTACAAGGATTAATATAAATAATAGACAAGTGACTTGTTTGAAACAAATAATTAAACTTAATTGTACCTACACCAAACTGTAAACAATACCTACAAATAAATTATTTATATAAACACTTAAGACTACTTATTATTTTTATTTTAGTACCCAATTTCATACTAAATATATGACAATTTATTCAAGTTTCTGTATTAATATATTGATGTAGTGTAATAAATAAACACTAAATATCTAAAATAACAAATAAAATATAGGCTAGTGCTACTCATAACCAAATGTATAACCAATTTTATTTTATTGTAACTTATAATTTTTTTTCATTTTAGATTCTGAGCGATGTGATAAATATATTGATTTTATAAAGATGTGTGTTTTTTTTTTTTTTTGTGTCTGTCATCACCTTTTAGTACAGTAAAAATGCTTGGATTTTCTTCAATAGTAACTTTTCTGATAGGACAGTGAATCTAGTCAAAATTTCCCAGTAGTTTTCTAAAGCTACGTGAAAAACAAAAGAAAAATTAAGGAAAAACGGGAACTTTTACGCAAAATCTATTTTCGAGAAAATCGATTTTGGTTTTTGGTGCGACTCAAAAATAAATGACCGTAGGTACATGAAATTTTGACTGAATGTTTATATTAGCATTTTCTATACACCATAACATTATTCAAATATTTTGACTTATTTTAATCTGTTTACGGACATTATAAGTTTCCATTTTTTTTAATTTTTCTTTCTATAAATATCAATAAAATTCTGTTGGGTAAAAAGCTTGAAAATTTAATAGAAGGCTCCTAGGTTATTGTTTCGAAGGCGGATGAAAAAAATTAATAATCCTTATTCACAGTTTTTATTTATAAACATTTAAAGTTCAAATCTTAACAAAATACGGAAAAATCATGAAAACTAGCAAAATATTTTGAGTTGAGAATTCATAAAAATTTTTCTTTTTAAACTATTCATAGGCCACCAGATTATTAATAATCAAGTCTACACAAAAATTCAACTAGAGTCACAATACTACAAAAAAAAATTGAAAGAGGGTGTTGGCGCCCGCAGGCAAATACATTTTAGAAAACAAAAAAAAAATTTGGAAAAAATTTTACTTTAGGAATACACATTACAAACTAAAATACCCAAACTCTTACACAGAAAAAACGATTCAGAATAATTATAGATAGTTCATTTAAGAAGGATTATTCATAGGGCACCAGATTATCAAAAATTCAACTTGAGTCACAATACTAAAAAAAAAATTTGGAAAAAATTTTATGTTAGGAATACACATTACAAACTAAAATACCCAAACTCATACACAGAAAAAACGATTCAGAGTAATTATAGGTAGTTAATTTAAGAAAGATTACTCATAGGGCACCAGATTACCAATATTCAAATTCTTACATAATATTCAACTACTTACATTAATAAAAAAAAAAAATAGTGCATTACCAAGGTATTACCTTCTTAGCAATACAGCCCTTTAGGTAAAAATTTTACTAATATCTATATTATACTACTTCAATAAAATAAAATAATTTTTTTTTATTTACATATTTATATCGGTGCTCTAATCTGATATAAGATATACTTGTAAGATACTTATAAGATATACTAATGTTTGTTCTGTAATTGTTTTAACTTGCGGACCAGTTTTGTATAGTTAAACTTGGCATGCGAACTATAACTGAAATAGAAAACCAGAATATGTACATTGCTAATCACTACGGTTTCTGTAAAGAAAACATACGATTATCAATATACCGTATAGGCACTGAGTATAATATATAAATTCTATGGATTTATCATAGTAAATAATATCTTTTAAAATATCTATGGCAATCGTCAATTGTCGAAATTCGTTGGCGAAGATTAACAATTAAATCAATTCATTCAGCAAATACTATTTGTATTTGATTTCAGTGTACAAAAAAAAATAATAAGCCATCAATCTAGGCGGACAGTTCGTTAAACCGTATATTATATTATAATGTAAGTTTTAACACAAACTCATAAATGTCGTTATGCTCCGGTTATTATCATAAAATATTTCGATACTTTCAAGTTTAAGCTCATTGGATCGAGATGAAGATAGCTGTTTCTTCGGCGATGGCGGCACTCTAGCTAGGTTTCATCAGAAGAGTCAATGTTTACGCGCAGGTTTGTTTTTATATTAATTCTTTTTTACATTTACTTTTTCGTCTTAAATTAAATACTTATTGCCACGGACAATCTGTTAACTGGGTGACGTAAAAGCATTTATAAGTTTAATCCCAAAAGCGCGATGTATAAAATACGCGAGACCGAACAGTCCAAAGGCCGTCTTCGTTTCATCGCGACAAGTTTAATACGTACCTTTTTGCATATTATACTATACGCCGGGTATCACCTTAGGTTTGCGCGAAGTATTTAAAACAATATAATGTTATTATTTATTTAATCTTTATATTTTTTTATACATAAATACATATTATAGGTACACATCATATATTTTATTAGCATACTTACACAATTTTTAGTGTAGTTCATACCCAAGATGGTTAGATATAGGTATTAAATGTTTTGCAATTTTACTATAATTATATTTTTCATTATATTTTAATATTACAATACACTTTAAATTAAGTTAGTGTTATCAAGATAGACAGTCTTAAAACAAACTCTTTTCTGGACGTTTTCAAAACAGATTGTGCTTAAAAAAAATTGCACACTTGTCGTAGCAGTCTGCAGTTGCTAGATCAACGCATTTAGCATAAAACAGGAATTATACTTGCTTTTTTTAAATAATTTTTTCAAAAAATAATATTTAATATGTATAGCTCATACAGTTATAAATTCATAGTTAATTCGAAATGCGGATGTTTATACTTCATAGATATTTTTTTAATGAAATCGTGTAAATAATTTGATTAAACAATCAGGTACCTACTCATCACTAGTATCAAATTTATTATATTGCGTGTAAAATCACCGACACAAGGTGCAGACTGCATTTAAAAAATTAAAAACATAAAATAATGTTGTAGTAGAAGCTGGAAATTGTAGTTTATTTTAATTCATAATCCAATTAATGTAACCGAGAATGTAACTATTAAATTCATCATTGAATGATTATTCAGAGATCACTTTGGGATAAATTCCAAACGTGTAAATGTAAATTAAATTAAAAATAATTACAAATAAATACAAATAATAGATATTTTAATAGCATTTTACTATTAACATTCAGTGTAAATATAGTTTCTGATCGACTTACTTATATCTAAGTATCTTCTATAAAATAATCCTAACAATTTAATGCAAAGATTCTCATAAATTGATCTTATAGCAGTCTTCAAACACCAAAAATACATTTGTACATCATTTACAACATTTTAGTTCCCTATTATGGTGTAGGTACCTACTAAATACTAATACAAACAATAAATTGCTATTCGAAAACACAATTTCGTATACCTATTATTGTTTACTAAATACCTACAATTAAGCTAAACTAAAAATAACTTATGATTACATACTGAGTGCCTATAATATAATATTATATATGAAAATTGAATCTTTATTACGAATACTTATCGTTTACACAGACCACAAGAAAAAATAATTAAAAATATTAAAAAAATAAAGAACACATCATTGTAAAATTAATACAGTTATCGATCCACTCAGAATCTAAAATTATAGACTTGGAGTTTTAGAAATCTAGTTGGTATTATAGTATTTTACTGTATACGTTTATGGCTTTATGTTAACTCTAAAATCCAGTAATCACGTTTTTATTTAATAATTCATAAAATACAATATGCTTTTATAAAAATATGCTTGTACTTCTAATATCTATTCACCATCTTAATCAATAATTAAATTAATAAACGAAAATAATAATTTAAATAATACCTATATCTAATTATTATAATTCAAATTCAAAATTATAAACTATTTTCGTTTATTGTCATATCAAATTTCAGTGAACAAATCGTTCCTTAACACGGAACTCTTTGATATAAAAAGTTGCATTATATTATATCTGTGGATTCATCATATTGACGTAGGCACCGATGTATAGTATGATATCTATCATTTATTTATTTTTCTATGGCAAATCTCAAAGTCGTTGCAGAAGACGCAGTCGATTAAAAATTCTAAAATTTCAATAAGCAAAGAAAATATGAACAAAAAACTTACTGCGTTTCGTATAATTTTATTTTTCATAAATCACAGTATTCAAAGTTTTGTATTCTGGAGCGTTTCCTCATCGGCGTCGCAGTTCACACACGTAACGGATTCCACCGAAAGAGTCGATAATTAAAGTAAGTTTGTTTTTATATTCTTTTGGGGCTTAAATTTTCTTTTAAGACTTGAAAAAAATATTTAATGGCACGAAAAATGTGCTATCCAAGTGACGCAGGCGCATATTTTAGTTCTAAACTAGAAATGTATAAAATACGCGAGATATAAACGTCGTCGTCGTTTTTCCAGTCCCTGTTCGTAGAATAATTATGATTAATAGGCGCATACCTATATAGGGTAATTAATATATATATATATGTTTGGGTATAGGAAATGCTATTATAAACATTCAGGGAAAATTTCATTTACCTATCTACGGTTATTAGTCTTAAAGTTACACCAAAAACTAAAATCGATTTTGTTAAAACTTGATATTATTGTTAGGTTAAGTTTCTATTTTATAATAGATCAATAGCCATACATACAGAATTACCTATAAATCACATTTTTTTATTTAAATCCCGGTAGTCGAGTTTTGGACTAGTACCTACATAGGTAACTTATAATAATTCATATTGTAATTTAATTAGGTACCTACCAAAAAAATATAACTTCTCAAACACTGTGTCTAAAGGAACTGGTGTGATAATGCATTCGAATAATAAAATGTCTATAAACTTGCGGACCAGTTTTACATAGTTAAATTTGACATACGAACTATAACTGAAATAGATGACCAGAATAGGTATACATTGCTGATCACAAATTACTTTCTGTAAAAGTACATACGGTTTATCAATAGACCGTATGGATACTGAGTATAATATAAAGTTCTATGGATTTATCGAAATAAATAATATATTTTATAATATCTATGGCAATCGTCAATTGTCGACATTCGTCGGCGACGATAAACAATTCTAATAATTTCAGTGAACAAATAAGTAATAAGTCATCAAATTAGACGGACAGTTATAAGCCGTATGCCCGTATACATTATAATATTTAAGTTATAGTATTTAACACAAACTCTCACATTTCGTTATGATCAGGTATTCAGGTTATTTTCATAAAATAATTTCGATACTTTCAAGTTTCAGTTCGGAGCGAGATGAAGACGGATAAAGATAGTTTCTTCGGCGACGGCGGCACTCTAGCTACGTTTCACCGGAAGAGTAGATGTTTACGCGTAAGTTTGTTTTCATATTATTAATTTTTAGGCTTAAATTAAATATTTATTGTCACGGACAATCTGTTACCTGGGTTACGTAGAAGCATTTAAGTTTAATCCCAAAAGTGTAATGTACAAAATACGCGAGACCGTCTTCGTTTCACCGCACCAAGTTTAATACGCAACTTTTTGCATGTTATACTATACGCCAG
>SSSL01000344.1:0-12055 GCA_008086715.1 Sitobion miscanthi
ATCTTCGTCCCATGGGTATTCTTTGGATCCCAGGCATAAACGGATGGTAGTCGCAATGACCATTAACGGCGGCCGTTTGCTGCTATCACGTCTTACTCTTCCACGGCAATCCCTTTTAGAATGAGCGTAACCGAAAGTTCAGTAAAAACGAAATTACATTATACAAAACGCAGCGTTGCTGCACGTTCTCCCTCCCACGGTCAATCCCTTTGTTCCCCAAGCGTAAACGATGTAGTCCCAAATTAAATTAAACGCAGCGTTGCTGCACGTTACCTTCGGTCCAACGGGCATTGTTTTTTTAAGGCAATAAACGAGGTAGTCGAATTGACCATTAACGCAGCGTTGCTGCACGTATCTTTCTCCCACGGTTATTCAATAGCCGAACGTAAACGAGGTGTGTCGAAATTACAATTAAACGCGGCAATTGCTTCACGTATCTTCGTCCAACTGGCATCCTTTTTTAGGCGAAAACGAGGTAGTCGAAATGACCATTAAACGCACCGTTGCTGCACGTATCTTCGTCCAACGGGCATCGTATTTTTAGGAATAAACGAGGTAGTCGAATTGCCATTAACGCAGCGATACTGCACGTATCATTCTACCACGGGTATTCTTATCCAGCGTAAACGATGTAGTCGAAATGACGATTAAACGTAGCATTGCTCACGTATCTTCGTCACACGGGACACACGGGCATCATTAATTAGTCGTAAACGAGGAAGTCGAAATGACCATTAAACGCAGCTTGTGCTGCAAGTATCTTACTCCCACAAGTATTCATTATCCCAGCGTAAACGAGGTGGTCAAAATAACAATTAACGCGGCGTTACTATACGTATCTTCGTCCGACGGGCATTATTTTTTATGCGTACCAAAAAGTGTGTCGAAATTACCATAAACACGCGTTGTTGTTTCACGTATCTTCGTCACACGGGCATCATTAATTAGTCGTAAACAAGGTAGTCAAATTGACCATTAATCGCAGCGTTATGCTGCGTATCTTTTTACCACGGGTATTCTTTATCCCAGCGTAAACGAGGTGGTCGAAATTACAATTATAACGCGGATTGCTTCACGTATCTTCGTCCCACGGGTATTCTTTATCCCAGGCATAAATGAGGTAGTTGAAATGACCATTAAACGCAGCGTTGTTGCACGTATCGTCCTCCCACGGGCATTCTTTTTCTCAGGCGTATACGAAGTGGTCGAAATAACCATTAAACACGGCGTTGCTGCACGTACCTTCGCCCAACGGGCATCGTTATTTAGGCATAAACGAGGTAGTCGAATTGACCATCAAACGCAGCGTTGCTGCACGTATCTTTCTCCCACGGGTATTCTCTATCCCAGCGTAAACGATGTAGTCGAAATGAGGAGTATATGTAGCAATGCTGCACGTTTCTTCGTCTCACGGGCATCATTTTTTAGTTGTAAACGAGGTAGTCGAATTGACCATTAAACGCAGCGTTGCTGCACGTAGCTTTCTCCCACGGGTTTTCTTTATCCCAGCGTAAACGATGAGGTGTTCGAAATTACAATTAAACGCGGCGTTGCTTCACGTCTCATCTTCGTCCCACGGGCATCCTTTTTTAGGCGTAAACGAGGTAGTCGAAATGACCATTAAACGCAGCGTTGCTGCACGTACCTTCGTCCAACGGGCATTGTTTTTTAGGCATAAACGAGGTAGTCGAATTGACCATTAAACGCAGCGTTGCTGCACGTATCTTTCTCCCACGGTTATTCAATATCCGAACGTAAACGAGGTGGTCGAAATTACAATTAAACGCGGCATTGCTTCACGTATCTTCGTCCAACGGGCATCCTTTTTTAGGCGAAAACGAGGTAGTCGAATTGACCATTAAACGCAGCGTTGCTGCACGTATCTTTCTCCCACGGGTATTCTTTATCCCAGCGTAAACGAGATGGTCGAAATTACAATTATACGCGGCGTTGCTTCACGTATCTTCGTCCAACGGGCAACGTTTTTTAGGCATAATCGAGGTAGTCGAATTGACCATTAAACGCAGCGTTGCTGCACGTATCTTTCTCCCACGGGTATTCTTTATCCCAGCGTAAACGAGATGGTCGAAATTACAATTATACGCGGCGTTGCTTCACGTATCTTCGTCCAACGGGTATTCTTTATCCCAGGCATAAACGAGGTAGTCGAATGACCATTAAACGCAGCGTTGCTGCACGTATCTTTCTCCCACGGGTATTCTTTATCCGAACGTAAACGAGGTGGTCGAAATTACAATTAAACGCGGCGTTGCTTCACGTATCTTCGTCCCACGGGCATCCTTTTTTAGGCGAAAACGAGGTAGTCGAAATGACCATTAAACGCGGCGTTGCAGCACGTACCTTCGTCACACGGGCATCATTTTTTAGTCGTAAACGAGGTATTCGAATTGACCATTAAACGCAGCGTTGCTGCACGTAGCTTTCTCCCACGGGTATTCTTTATCCCAGCGTAAACGAGATGGTCGAAATTACAATTAAACGCGGTGTTGCTGCACGTATCTTCGTCACACGGGCATCATTAATTTGTCGTAAACGAGGTAGTCGAAATGACCATTAAACGTAGCTTTGCTGCAAGTATCTTACTCCCACATGTATTCATTATCCCAGCGTAAACGAGGTGGTCGAAATAACAATTAAACTTGGCGTTACTATACGTATCTTCGTCCGACGGGCATTATTTTTTATGCGTAAACAAGGTGGTCGAAATTACCATAAAACGCGTTGTTGTTTCACGTATCTTCGTCACACGGGCATCATTAATTAGTCGTAAACAAGGTAGTCAAATTGACCATTAATCGCAGCGTTGCTGCACGTATCTTTTTACCACGGGTATTCTTTATCCCAGCGTAAACGAGGTGGTCGAAATTACAATTATACGCGGAGTTGCTTCACGTATCTTCGTCCCACGGGTATTCTTTATCCCAGGCATAATGAGGTAGTTGAAATGACCATTAAACGCAGCGTTGTTGCACGTATCGTCCTCCCACGGGCATTCTTTTTCTCAGGCGTATACGAAGTGGTCGAAATAACCATTAAACACGGCGTTGCTGCACGTACCTTCGCCCAACGGGCATCGTTATTTAGGCATAAACGAGGTAGTCGAATTGACCATCAAACGCAGCGTTGCTGCACGTATCTTTCTCCCACGGGTATTCTCTATCCCAGCGTAAACGATGTAGTCGAAATGAGGAGTATATGTAGCAATGCTGCACGTTTCTTCGTCTCACGGGCATCATTTTTTAGTTGTAAACGAGGTAGTCGAATTGACCATTAAACGCAGCGTTGCTGCACGTAGCTTTCTCCCACGGGTTTTCTTTATCCCAGCGTAAACGAGGTGTTCGAAATTACAATTAAACGCGGCGTTGCTTCACGTATCTTCGTCCCACGGGCATCCTTTTTTAGGCGTAAACGAGGTAGTCGAAATGACCATTAAACGCAGCGTTGCTGCACGTACCTTCGTCCAACGGGCATTGTTTTTTAAGCATAAACGAGGTAGTCGAATTGACCATTAAACGCAGCGTTGCTGCACGTATCTTCTCCCACGGTTATTCAATATCCGCACGTAAACGAGGTGGTCGAAATTACAATTAAACGTGGCATTGCTTCACGTATCTTCGTCCAACGGGCATCCTTTTTTAGGCGAAAACGAGGTAGTCGAATTGACCATTAAACGCAGCGTTGCTGCACGTATCTTTCTCCCACGGGTATTCTTTATCCCAGCGTAAACGAGATGGTCGAAATTACAATTATACGCGGCGTTGCTTCACGTATCTTCGTCCAACGGGCAACGTTTTTTAGGCATAATCGAGGTAGTCGAATTGACCATTAAACGCAGCGTTGCTGCACGTATCTTTCTCCCACGGGTATTCTTTATCCCAGCGTAAACGAGATGGTCGAAATTACAATTATACGCGGCGTTGCTTCACGTATCTTCGTCCAACGGGTATTCTTTATCCCAGGCATAAACGAGGTAGTCGAATTGACCATTAAACGCAGCGTTGCTGCACGTATCTTTCTCCCACGGGTATACTTTATCCGAAAATCCGAACGTAAACGAGGTGGTCGAAATTACAATTAAACGCGGCGTTGCTTCACGTATCTTCGTCCCACGGGCATCCTTTTTTAGGCGAAAACGAGGTAGTCGAAATGACCATTAAACGCGGCGTTGCAGCACGTACCTTCGTCACACGGGCATCATTTTTTAGTCGTAAACGAGGTATTCGAATTGACCATTAAACGCAGCGTTGCTGCACGTAGCTTCTCTCCCACGGTTATTCTTTATCCAGCGTAAACGAGGTGGTCGAAATTACAATTAAACGCGGTGTTGCTGCACGTATCTTCGTCACACGGGCATCATTAATTTGTCGTAAACGAGGTAGTCGAAATGACCATTAAACGTAGCTTTGCTGCAAGTATCTTACTCCCACATGTATTCATTATCCCAGCGTAAACGAGGTGGTCGAAATAACAATTAAACTTGGCGTTACTATACGTATCTTCGTCCAACGGGCATTATTTTTTATGCGTAAACGAGGTGGTCGAAATTACAATTATACGCGGAGTTGCTTCACGTATCTTCGTCCAACGGGCATCGTTTTTGAGGCATAAACGAGGTAGTCGAATTGACCATTAAACGCAGCGTTGCTGCACGTATCTTCGTCACACGGGTATCCTTTTTTAGGCGTAAAAAAGGTAGTCGAAATGACCATAAAATGCGGCGTTGCTTCACGTATCTTCGTCCCACGGGCATCCTTTTTTAGGCGAGTACGAGGTAGTCGAAATTACAATTAAACGCGGTGTTGCTGCACGTATCTTCATCCCACGGGTATTCTTTATCCCAGGCATAAACGAGGTAGTCAAAATGACCATTAAACGCAGCGTTGCTGCACGTATCGTCCTCCCACGGGTATTCTTTATCCCAGCGTAAACGATGTAGTCGAAATGACGATTATACGTAGCATTGCTGCACGTATCTTCGTCACACGGGCATCCTTTTTTAGGCGAGTACGAGGTAGTCGAAATTACAATTAAACGCGGCGTTGCTGCACGTATCTTCGTCACACGGGCATCATTTTTTAGGCATAAACGAGGTAGTCGAATTGACCATTAAACGCAGCGTTGCTGCACGTATCTTTCTCCCACGGGTATTCTTTATCCCAGCGTAAACGAGATGGTCGAAATTACAATTATACGCGGCGTTGCTTCACGTATCTTCGTCCCATGGGTATTCTTTATCCCAGGCATAAACGAGGTAGTCGAAATGACCATTAAACGCAGCGTTGCTGCACGTACCTTCGTCCAACGGGCATTGTTTTTTAGGCATAAACGAGGTAGTCGAATTGACCATTAAACGCAGCGTTGCTGCACGTATCTTTCTCCCACGGTTATTCAATATCCGAACGTAAACGAGGTGGTCGAAATTACAATTAAACGCGGCATTGCTTCACGTATCTTCGTCCAACGGGCATCCTTTTTTAGGCGAAAACGAGGTAGTCGAAATGACCATTAAACGCACCGTTGCTGCACGTATCTTCGTCCAACGGGCATCGTTTTTTAGGAATAAACGAGGTAGTCGAATTGACCATTAAACGCAGCGATACTGCACGTATCATTCTACCACGGGTATTCTTTATCCCAGCGTAAACGATGTAGTCGAAATGACGATTAAACGTAGCATTGCTGCACGTATCTTCGTCACACGGGCATCATTAATTAGTCGTAAACGAGGAAGTCGAAATGACCATTAAACGCAGCTTTGCTGCAAGTATCTTACTCCCACAAGTATTCATTATCCCAGCGTAAACGAGGTGGTCAAAATAACAATTAACGCGGCGTACTATACGTATCTTCGTCCGACGGGCATTATTTTTTATGCGTAAAAAAGGTGGTCGAAATTACCATAAAACGCGTTGTTGTTTCACGTATCTTCGTCACACGGGCATCATTAATTAGTCGTAAACAAGGTAGTCAAATTGACCATTAATCGCAGCGTTGCTGCACGTATCTTTTTACCACGGGTATTCTTTATCCCAGCGTAAACGAGGTGGTCGAAATTACAATTATACGCGGAGTTGCTTCACGTATCTTCGTCCCACGGGTATTCTTTATCCCAGGCATAAATGAGGTAGTTGAAATGACCATTAAACGCAGCGTTGTTGCACGTATCGTCCTCCCACGGGCATTCTTTTTCTCAGGCGTATACGAAGTGGTCGAAATAACCATTAAACACGGCGTTGCTGCACGTACCTTCGCCCAACGGGCATCGTTATTTAGGCATAAACGAGGTAGTCGAATTGACCATCAAACGCAGCGTTGCTGCACGTATCTTTCTCCCACGGTTATTCAATATCCGAACGTAAACGAGGTGGTCGAAATTACAATTAAACGCGGCATTGCTTCACGTATCTTCGTCCAACAGGCATCCTTTTTTAGGCGAAAACGAGGTAGTCGAAATGACCATTAAACGCACCGTTGCTGCACGTATCTTCGTCCAACGGGCATCGTTTTTTAGGAATAAACGAGGTAGTCGAATTGACCATTAAACGCAGCGATACTGCACGTATCATTCTACCACGGGTATTCTTTATCCCAGCGTAAACGATGTAGTCGAAATGACGATTAAACTAGCATTGCTGCACGTATCTTCGTCACACGGGCATCATTAATTAGTCGTAAACGAGGAAGTCGAAATGACCATTAAACGCAGCTTTGCTGCAAGTATCTTACCCCACAAGTTTCATTATCCCAGCGTAAACGAGGTGGTCAAAATAACAATTAAACGCGGCGTTACTATACGTATCTTCGTCCGAGGGGCATTATTTTTTATGCGTAAACAAGGTGGTCGAAATTACCATAAAACGCGTTGTTGTTTCACGTATCTTCGTCACACGGGCATCATTAATTAGTCGTAAACAAGGTAGTCAAATTGACCATTAATCGCAGCGTTGCTGCACGTATCTTTTTACCACGGGTATTCTTTATCCCAGCGTAAACGAGTGGTCGAAATTACAATTATACGCGGAGTTGCTTCACGTATCTTCGTCCCACGGGTATTCTTTATCCCAGGCATAAATGAGGTAGTTGAAATGACCATTAAACGCAGCGTTGTTGCACGTATCGTCCTCCCACGGGCATTCTTTTTCTCAGGCGTATACGAAGTGGTCGAAATAACCATTAAACACGGCGTTGCTGCACGTACCTTCGCCCAACGGGCATCGTTATTTAGGCATAAACGAGGTAGTCGAATTGACCATCAAACGCAGCGTTGCTGCACGTATCTTTCTCCCACGGGTATTCTCTATCCCAGCGTAAACGATGTAGTCGAAATGAGGAGTATATGTAGCAATGCTGCACGTTTCTTCGTCTCACGGGCATCATTTTTTAGTTGTAAACGAGGTAGTCGAATTGACCATTAAACGCAGCGTTGCTGCACGTAGCTTTCTCCCACGGGTTTTCTTTATCCCAGCGTAAACGAGGTGTTCGAAATTACAATTAAACGCGGCGTTGCTTCACGTATCTTCGTCCCACGGGCATCCTTTTTTAGGCGTAAACGAGGTAGTCGAAATGATCATTAAACGCGGCATTGCTGCACGTATCTTCGTCCAACGGGCATCGTTTTTGAGGCATAAACGAGGTAGTCGAAATGACCATTAAACGCACCGTTGCTGCACGTATCTTCGTCCAACGGGCATCGTTTTTTAGGAATAAACGAGGTAGTCGAATTGACCATTAAACGCAGCGATACTGCACGTATCATTCTACCACGGGTATTCTTTATCCCAGCGTAAACGATGTAGTCGAAATGACGATTAAACGTAGCATTGCTGCACGTATCTTCGTCACACGGGCATCATTAATTAGTCGTAAACGAGGAATTCAAAATGACCATTAAACGCAGCTTTGCTGCATGTATCTTTCCCCCCCACAAGTATTCATTATCCCAGCGTAAACGAGGTGGTCGAAATAACAATTAAACGCGGCGTTACTATACGTATCTTCGTCCAACGGGCATTATTTTTTATGCGTAAACAAGGTGGTCGAAATTACCATAAAACGCGGCGTTGTTTCACGTATCTTCGTCACACGGGCATCATTAATTAGTCGTAAACGAGGTAGTCAAATTGACCATTAATCGCAGCGTTGCTGCACGTATCTTTTTACCACGGGTATTCTTTATCCCAGCGTAAACGAGATGGTCGAAATTACAATTATACGCGGAGTTGCTTCACGTATCTTCGTCCCACGGGTATTCTTTATCCCAGGCATAAACGAGGTAGTCGAAATGACCATTAAACGCAGCGTTGCTGCACGTATCGTCCTCCCACGGGCATTCTTTTTCTCAGGCATATACGAGGTGGTCGAAATAACCATTAAACACGGCGTTGCTGCACGTACTTTCGTCCAACGGGCATCGTTTTTTAGGCATAAACGAGGTAGTCGAATTGACCATTAAACGCAGCGTTGCTGCACGTATCTTTCTCCCACGGGTATTCTTTATCCGAACGTAAACGAGGTGGTCGAAATTACAATTATACGCGGCGTTGCTTCACGTATCTTCGTCCCATGGGTATTCTTTATCCCAGGCATAAACGAGGTAGTCGAAATGACCATTAAACGCAGCGTTGCTGCACGTACCTTCGTCCAACGGGCATTGTTTTTTAGGCATAAACGAGGTAGTCGAATTGACCATTAAACGCAGCGTTGCTGCACGTATCTTTCTCCCACGGTTATTCAATATCCGAACGTAAACGAGGTGGTCGAAATTACAATTAAACGCGGCATTGCTTCACGTATCTTCGTCCAACGGGCATCCTTTTTTAGGCGAAAACGAGGTAGTCGAAATGACCATTAAACGCACCGTTGCTGCACGTATCTTCGTCCAACGGGCATCGTTTTTTAGGAATAAACGAGGTAGTCGAATTGACCATTAAACGCAGCGATACTGCACGTATCATTCTACCACGGGTATTCTTTATCCCAACGTAAACGATGTAGTCGAAATGACGATTAAACGTAGCATTGCTGCACGTATCTTCGTCACACGGGCATCATTAATTAGTCGTAAACGAGGAAGTCGAAATGACCATTAAACGCAGCTTTGCTGCAAGTATCTTACTCCCACAAGTATTCATTATCCCAGCGTAAACGAGGTGGTCAAAATAACAATTAAACGCGGCGTTACTATACGTATCTTCGTCCGACGGGCATTATTTTTTATGCGTAAACAAGGTGGTCGAAATTACCATAAAACGCGTTGTTGTTTCACGTATCTTCGTCACACGGGCATCATTAATTAGTCGTAAACAAGGTAGTCAAATTGACCATTAATCGCAGCGTTGCTGCACGTATCTTTTTACCACGGGTATTCTTTATCCCAGCGTAAACGAGATGGTCGAAATTACAATTATACGCGGAGTTGCTTCACGTATCTTCGTCCCACGGGTATTCTTTATCCCAGGCATAAACGAGGTTGTCGAAATGGCCATTAAACGCAGCGTTGCTGCACGTATCGTCCTCCCACGGGCATTCTTTTTCTCAGGCGTATACGAGGTGGTCGAAATAACCATTAAACACGGCGTTGCTGCACGTACCTTCGTCCAACGGGCATCGTTTTTTAGGCATAAACGAGAGGTAGTCGAATTGACCATTAAACGCAGCGTTGCTGCACGTATCTTTCTCCACGGGTATTCTTTATCCCAGCGTAAACGAGATGGTCGAAATTACAATTATACGCGGCGTTGCTTCACGTATCTTCGTCCCACGGGTATTCTTTATCCCAGCATAAACGATGTAGTCGAAATGACGATTATACGTAGCATTGCTGCACGTACCTTCGTCCAACGGGCATCGTTTTTAGGCATAAACGAGGTAGTCGAATTGACCATTAAACGCAGCGTTGCTGCACGTATCTTTCTCCCACGGGTATTCTTTATCCGAACGTAAACGAGGTGGTCGAAATTACAATTAAACGCGGCGTTGCTTCACGTATCTTCGTCCAACGGGCATCCTTTTTTAGGCGAAAACGAGGTAGTCGAAATGACCATTAAACGCACCGTTGCTGCACGTATCTTCGTCCAACGGGCATCGTTTTTTAGGAATAAACGAGGTAGTCGAATTGACCATTAAACGCAGCGATACTGCACGTATCATTCTACCACGGGTATTCTTTATCCCAACGTAAACGATGTAGTCGAAATGACGATTAAACGTAGCATTGCTGCACGTATCTTCGTCACACGGGCATCATTAATTAGTCGTAAACGAGGAAGTCGAAATGACCATTAAACGCAGCTTTGCTGCAAGTATCTTACTACCACAAGTATTCATTATCCCAGCGTAAACGAGGTGGTCAAAATAACAATTAAACGCGGCGTTACTATACGTATCTTCGTCCGACGGGCATTATTTTTTATGCGTAAACAAGGTGGTCGAAATTACCATAAAACGCGTTGTTGTTTCACGTATCTTCGTCACACGGGCATCATTAATTAGTCGTAAACAAGGTAGTCAAATTGACCATTAATCGCAGCGTTGCTGCACGTATCTTTTTACCACGGGTATTCTTTATCCCAGCGTAAACGAGGTGGTCGAAATTACAATTATACGCGGAGTTGCTTCACGTATCTTCGTCCCACGGGTATTCTTTATCCCAGGCATAAATGAGGTAGTTGAAATGACCATTAAACGCAGCGTTGTTGCACGTATCGTCCTCCCACGGGCATTCTTTTTCTCAGGCGTATACGAAGTGGTCGAAATAACCATTAAACACGGCGTTGCTGCACGTACCTTCGCCCAACGGCCATCGTTATTTAGGCATAAACGAGGTAGTCGAATTGACCATCAAACGCAGCGTTGCTGCACGTATCTTTCTCCCACGGTTATTCAATATCCGAACGTAAACGAGGTGGTCGAAATTACAATTAAACGCGGCATTGCTTCACGTATCTTCGTCCAACAGGCATCCTTTTTTAGGCGAAAACGAGGTAGTCGAAATGACCATTAAACGCACCGTTGCTGCACGTATCTTCGTCCAACGGGCATCGTTTTTTAGGAATAAACGAGGTAGTCGAATTGACCATTAAACGCAGCGATACTGCACGTATCATTCTACCACGGGTATTCTTTATCCCAGCGTAAACGATGTAGTCGAAATGACGATTAAACGTAGCATTGCTGCACGTATCTTCGTCACACGGGCATCATTAATTAGTCGTAAACGAGGAAGTCGAAATGACCATTAAACGCAGCTTTGCTGCAAGTATCTTACTCCCACAAGTATTCATTATCCCAGCGTAAACGAGGTGGTCAAAATAACAATTAAACGCGGCGTTACTATACGTATCTTCGTCCGACGGGCATTATTTTTTATGCGTAAACAAGGTGGTCGAAATTACCATAAAACGCGTTGTTGTTTCACGTATCTTCGTCACACGGGCATCATTAATTAGTCGATCGTAAACAAGGTAGTCAAATTAACCATTAATCGCAGCGTTGCTGCACGTATCTTTTTACCACGGGTATTCTTTATCCTAGCGTAAACGAGATGGTCGAAATTACAATTATACGCGGAGTTGCTTCACGTATCTTCGTCCCACGGGTATCTTTATCCCAGGCATAAACGAGGTGTCGAAATGGCCAATTAAACGCAGCGTTGCTGCACGTATCGTCCTCCCACGGGCATTCTTTTTCTCAGGCATATACGAGGTGGTCGAAATAACCATTAAACACGGCGTTACTGCACGTACTTTCGTCCAACGGGCATCGTTTTTTAGGCATAACGAGGGGGTGTCGAATTGACCATTAAACGCAGCGTTGCTGCACGTATCTTTCTCCCACGGGTATTCTTTATCCGAACGTAAACGAGGTGGTCGAAATTACAATTATACGCGGCGTTGCTTCACGTATCTTCGTCCCATGGGTATTCTTTATCCCAGGCATAAACGAGGTAGTCGAAATGACCATTAAACGCAGCGTTGCTGCACGTACCTTCGTCCAACGGGCATTGTTTTTTAGGCATAAACGAGGTAGTCGAATT
>SSSL01000183.1:0-13114 GCA_008086715.1 Sitobion miscanthi
TTTATTTTTAACAGGCAATTTCTTACAAACATTATCAACATTTTTAAACACGCAGTTGTACCAATAATAAAATCGACTTTATTTTTGCAAATGGTAACCACTATATTTTTTTATGGATTCTGGTAAAGCTTTTTTTCTGAACATTTTTATAGTCAAATGATCAATTGTGGCTCGCTAGGTTATTAAGTATAGTCCTCTAAAGTTTAGTATTATAATTTGCATTAATACTTTTAACTGAAATATCTAATTTACAAGAGCTAAATAATTATTTCTTATAATTACCTTTTTGTATGCTTAAATAGTTAAATCGGTAAGCTAAAATGCTCGAAAAAAAAACATAAACAAAATTATTGCCAAACATAGCTAGTTCATTATTTATAGTAATTTTTCGTGATATAAAACTGAGCAAAATGGGGTGACTTCGGATACCTTTTAATGTCATTAAAAACCGATGTTAAAATTACAATGGTTAATTTCGGATAATGTAGATATTTCAAAAAAAAAATTTAACAAATTGAAATAAAAATACCCCAAACATATATCGTAAATGCAACATAGTTTATTTAATTATTTAATTTAGTTTCAATTCAAAAACCAATAACCGCTATAGTAGATACTTGAAATTTTGAGCGGTTTACGGACATTTCCCAATTTTAAAAAAACAATATTTTCCCAATAAATGTCAATAATATTGTATTTGTTAGGTCAAAAAGCTTGAACATTTAATGAAAAGCTTCTGCAGATATATTGTTACAATAGCAGTTGAAAAATATTAAAAATACTTAAGATAAAAATACTCTCACTCTAAAAATATGAAAAACATTTATATTAGAAATTTCTATGCACCATAATATCCTGTTCAGCTATTTATAGGAACATAAAAATTTCAAGTTTTAATAGTTTTATATTACTATTGTAGATATAAAACTTTTCAATGGGTCAAAAAATTTGAAAGTGTAATACAACGTTCCTCATAAGTTAATGTTAGTGGAAATTAAAAAAAGTTGAGTGTAAATCCACAGTAATTTTTTATGAGCGTCTGAAGTTAAACTGTTCACAAAATTCATTAAAAACACTAAAATTAACAAATTATGTTAAGAGTTAGAAATGCATAAACATTTTTCTATTTATATCTAAGCTTTGAAGGTACAATGCAAGATTGCCCTCAAGTTGTCCTATATTTAACATAAAAGAATACTTTACAGAAAAGTCAAATTCAGTTTTAACGAGCTTTTGAAGTTATGCATATTGGATAATATGCGTAAATTAACAAATTCTCATACATCGATATTATTATTTTGTTGTTATTCAAAAACGAATGACAAAAGATAATACAAATTTTCACCATGCATTTATTTTATCATGTACTATACTTGATAACATTTTTAAAATATTTTAAATGTTTGGAGCTGTTTAGGGACATTTCAAATTTTTTCCATTTTTTTTTTCTATAAATGTCAATAATATATTATTCGTTTGGTCAAAATCTTGAAAATTAAATACAAGGCTCCAGATATATTGTTACATTAGCAGTTGAAAAATATTAAAAATACATATGCATGTTTATTTTTTTTAAGCATTTAATATTAAAATGCTGACGAAATTTATCAAATTGAAAGTGTACAAATTATTTAGTAGTTAAAAATGTATATACATTTTAAATTTTATAGCAAAGAATTAAAAATTCAAAACAAGATTCCACGTAAGAAGTATTAATTGTTTAACAAAAAATCTAAAAAAATATAAAAAAAATTTTTTTTATAGTTATTTTAAGTTCAAATTTTGATGAAATTACATATTAAACAACCAACTATAACGATTTTAGTTATTTTTATTGTGTTTTAAAAATATTAATCGTAGGTACTTGAAAGTTCTCAAGTATGTATATTATTATATACAATATTGTATAATATTACTGGAATGTGAAATATATTAATTAAACTTTTCAGCTACCACGTATTAATAAAATAACAATATCAATATAATATAAAATATCCTAGGCTGACAAACCGGCTCTATTGTAACGAACCCAATAATATACATACTATATTATTGTGATCGTTTCGCATTAGGATATATTAAATAACATAACATTAGGTAAATTAAATTGGTTCATAAATATTATTAAAATACGCTGTAGGTGTACAAAGAGAAAACAAGACAACTTTGAGATTACACTCTAATGGGGATGAATAACCTCATCTGAACAGGTTAAGAAAGCAACCAAGGAATAGTCATACACGAGTAGTTAACAAACAATAAGAAAGGGGGCGATTTACGACCAGATGTCCGAGCGTACACAGATAGTTAATTGGAATGCATTAGTTAAACAGTAGAACGCATTTCCGAACGATATAGAGATGTGAATAATATTAGGCCCTATAAAACCAGATCCGAAACGGCCTGTAGATTAGACGTGTCTATCCAGTCTACTTGCGAGCACCTTCACGCCAGTTGTGTAAACAGTATATATTTTTGGACTTAGACAATTTTTTCTGAGACAGTTAAATTTCAACATCTGACCAAGTTTATTTAATAAATCCTACACATCCTAAACAACATTAGTCTTACTACCTGCAACATTATAATCTAAGCTGTTAAGCCACGGCTAGATTATAACAGTATCGTTTTTCGTATACACATCGATATTATATAATTTTATTCACATTTAATACCATTACTGTGACCCAAAAGCAACCTATTGTACAGCAGAGTGACACCCACTTACCCGATTTCTTAAGTTTTTTTTTCTATATACTTCAATCCAATTTTATTTGTTGGGCCATAAAGCGTGGCAGTTAAATACGAGGCACAAGGCTGTTACAATATCAGTTAAAAAATATTAAAATACATATAACAAGCACAATTATTTATTTTATAAGCATTTAAAGTTCAATATTTGACAACATTTATCGAATTTAAAAAGGTGGGTTAGTGGATGTCGCTTTGCTGTACAGTAGGTTACAACTGGGTCACTGTAATGGATGGTGTTAAATTTGAATTCAATGATATAATATCTTTGTATAAGAAAAACGATTCTGAGCGAAAATGGTCAGTCAGCCTATGATATTACCAAGTATATTTGATGATATTATTGTGAATAAAGTAATTTTAATAACATTTTTTACATTTTTAACTACAAAATAATTATTAAATTTTAAATTTCATTAATTTTATCAAAATTTGAACTTTAAATGCTTATGCAAAAAAATTGTACATAATATGTATTTTAAATATTTTTCAACTGCTATTGTAACAATATATCAGAACTTTGAATAAATTTCATTTTCTAGCTTTTCAACCCAACAAAAAAAAATTTTATTGATATTTATAGAAAAAAAAACTAAAAAAATTGAAAACTGACAATGTCCGTAAACAGCTCAAAAAGAGTCAAAATTTTATCGTGTATAGAAAATGCTAATATAAACATTCAGTGAAATTTTCAAGTATCTACAGTAATATCTTTTTTAACTACAACAAAATAAGAAAATCGTTACACAAGAAATCGAGTGAATATAAAATGTTGTAAAAATATAAATTTCAAGACGTTTTTTTTTTTTTTTATTAAGTTAGACAAGCATATGGATAATCTTGTATTACATTTTCAAATCTTAGATTGAAAAAGAAAAATTCTTATGAATTCTCAACTCATAAAAATTTGCTAATTTTCGTGATTTTTTTGTATTTTGTCAATATTTGAACTTTAAATGCTTATAAATAAAAACAGTGACTAAGGATTTTTAATATTTTTCAAATACCATTGTAAAAATGTAGTAGAAGCCTTGAATTCAATTTTCAAGATTTTTTAACCAACAAATACAATTTTATTGATATTTATAGAAAAAAAAACTAAAAAAATTGAAAACTGACAATGTCCGTAAACAGCTCAAAAAGAGTCAAAATTTTATCGTGTATAGAAAATGCTAATATAAACATTCAGTGAAATTTTCAAGTATCTAACAGTATATCTTTTTAACTACAACAAAATAAGAAAATCGTTACACAAGAAATCGAGTGAATATAAAATGTTGTAAAAATATAAATTTCAAGACGTTTTTTTTTTTTTTATTAAGTAGACAGCATATGGATAATCTTGTATTACATTTTCAAATCTTAGATTGAAAGAAAATTCTTATGAATTCTCAACTCATAAAAATTTGCTAATTTTCGTGATTTTTTGTATTTTGTCAATATTTGAACTTTAAATGCTTATAAATAAAAACAGTGACTAAGGATTTTTAATATTTTTCAAATACCATTGTAAAAATGTAGTAGAAGCCTTGAATTCAATTTTCAAGATTTTTTAACCAACAAATACAATTTTATTGATATTTATAGAAAAAAAAACTAAAAAAAATGGAAACTGAAAATGTCCGTTCACAATTCATAATAAATCAAAATATTTCGAAAATTTTATCGTGTTTAGAAAATGCTAATATAAACAACCGCTGAAAATTTTTATGAATATACGGTAAGTTGTTTTAGGGCTGTTCTTACAATGTCCGATTAGGTTAACCTAATCTAACCGACACTTAACCGGCCGATTGTGCCGGTATAAAATCTTTTATCAGTTGGTTAGCGTAACCGACACTTTACCGGACATTGTAAAACGCCCTTAGAATTACACCCAAAATCATATTGGGTGAAAATTCACGTTTTTCCTTATTTTTTTTTTTTTGTTTTTCTCGGCGCTTTTGAAAATTACTGGGAATGTTGACCTCCTCAGTTCACCAACAATATTCACTTTCCCATCGAACAAGATACTGAAGTTGAAAATAGAAGTATTATCTCGACTTCTTATCGTGTACACATAAAAATAAAAAAAAAAACACATCATTGTAAAATCGATACGTCATTCTTCGCCCCACTCAGAGTTTAAAATATTCATAAATTTTAAAAAGGAATACAATAAATGACAGCACACCTAAAAATAGAGCTTGTGCCGCAGGGAGCGAGTTCTTTTCACTCTAAGAATACAAAAAATTTAAAATCAATCGGTATGAACTTTTTAAAAATGCATTACCGTTGATAAATCCAAGTGTTTCATGTTATACTCGCATGTGTTCTCTCCGTCTTACTATAAAAAAAATAATGCTTGACAAAGCAAATTATACGCTCAGGAAAACACATGTAGCTCCATTAGTTTGAAAATTAGAGTGGATCGACCTCTAATAAAATCTAAAGGTAAAATTATTATCTAGACGACCTCATCGTGGGCTTTTCGTTATTTTTAATTTTAAAGCACGCTATGAGTATTTTAAAATTGTAAATTGTTTGTATATCTTAAAGTTCTCATAACTCGCTTAAATTGTCTACGGAGGTTAAAATAGATATGAACGTGGAGTATTAGTTTTCAATTTTTATCAAACATGTATTCTAAAATTATAAGATAACTAAAAAACTGGTGTTGTCCAAAATCACCTCACATTCCTACTTGGGAAATTGTTAATCGTCGACGACACAGATATAATATAATATCATTTAATATGGCGCCGCAGTGACTAAAATTGTGTGCAATACGAAATTAAAAAGTGTGTAATAGCCTGTAATAATTATTTTATATTTACATTAAGAAATAGATACACTAAAATTTTCAAAATTATTACTAGGAGTCTTTTTTACAAGTTTTACTGAGGTACAGATAAAATATTTAAAATATTATAAAATAAAAATAAAAATATTTTGTTTGATCGGTACGTTAAACAATACAAATAATTATCAAATAATAGTTAATAACGTTGGTGCTGCTGTGGTGTTGGTGACACATTTCATTCATCTCTTGTTTCTTGAAAAGTAATTGTGTAATTTTTGTAATAAGTATATATGCATGATGGTTTTATGTGCAATACTATTTTCATATATGATGTTTTCTATTTAATAAATAATTAGCTCTAATAAATAGTGTTTTCTAATTTAATAAATAATAAAGTTATAAACACCAAAGGTACCTATTCTTTAAAAAGAACCATTAATATAGGTATGTATTGTTTCAAATCGTGATCATAAAACAAAATAATATTATTGTTAATGTTTGAAAATTATTTACTAATGACTATACATACATATTTTTAATGATAAGTTTTCCTAAACCTCGCAGTGTGTATTTGCAAATAAAAATTTACAATGTGATAATTACACTAATTAGTTTTTAAAAATATTTGATTCATGTGATTGTGACTCGTAAGTAATATTCTAGGCTGGGTATCATTTTTCCTAGAAAACAATTTTTTTCCGTGGATTTTTATTTTGCTACCTATCACCGTCTGTATACTTCAGTAAATTTACCGTAAAATTAGGTATGTATAACAATTTAAGACTGGATTTATATTCTCTTAAAATACCTAAAATATGATGCTAATATTCTCTAAAAAACCTTCAAATATTCTCATTATATTCTCTTAAAAATTTAAAAAATATGCAAAAAATGCTAAATATGCAAAAATAAACAATAAACATCACTATTTGTTATTAAATATGAATTTTTAAATTTTTTTTTCAACATTTTTTTAGTAGTGAGATATTAAGTAGTTATTAAAGTTGCGTTTTCTAATGGAATACTATTGCACTTTATAAAATTTGGATATGATAAAAAAAAAAAATGGAAATTTTCAAAAAAAATTTGTGGTACCGTCATATTAAAATCCAAAATAAATACAAACATTTTTCTCACAATTTACGAAATATTCCAAAATATGTTAAATGGGTTAATATTCTCTAACCCATGAAATATTCTCAAATATGCAAAAAAACTTTTTCTACGTATTCGGAATTGAACGAATAGTTTACATTTTTACTCTCATAAGATTGCATAGACTCAGTAACGATATGTAAAAACAAATAATCCGATCTTTAATAATATTAATAATCGTATCAATATATCGAAATCGTTTTATTGTGATGTAAGTAGTCTGTAATCTGTGGATAAAATAAAAATTGACTACTAGCTCTATGTGTATTGTATGGATTAAATACACTTTTGGGGGGGAGGTGCACGGTAACTCCAATTTAACTATAAATTTGCTACTGCACACCTAATTCCACACAAAAATATTTTTAAAAAATGAACATAGACCTAGTACTTAGTGGTGGCGCACGCCACATATAACTTCATTGCATTTATTGTTTTTGCTATTCATTAATAATTAGTTATAATACAATCTAAGACAATTTTCTATAAAATTCCTGGATACCTATAGGGTGTAGGTATGCCTATATGACTAAACATTTTAAAATTAAAAACGAAATAGCTTGGGTTAATATACTTATTATATTATAAGCCGTCCAGAATATGGTGTAGTCGGTATTACGTTTAGTGTTAAGGATTTTACCTTAATATGCCTAACGAATGCAATATGCTGATTAGTAATTTTCAATAATCAATATTGAATATTAATCAAATAAAAATGTATGAAAGCCAAAAATAAGTACTGCACGCTTTTAAATTTGCTACTGCACATTTAACATTAGCTACTGCACACAATTTTAGGCACTGTATAATAATATTATTTTGCTTTCGTAATTTAATTATCAACGATAATAATTTAATAGTCTTTAATTGATTATTAAAATCACATATTGTCTGAGTTTTAAAAGCAAGACTGATATAGCCTTTATAGGTAATTTTTTTTTTTTACAGGCATTTACTTACAGAAACTGTACTGAATATAGGTACTTATATAGTATATTTCTGCATGTCGTATAATATTTTTACCTAAGTAAGTATAGTAAGGTACCTACTCATTTTGCGTTTTATATAAAAATATAAATTGGATTTTATGAGTTAATAAATATACAAATTTAGATTTCTAACGAAGTTTATAAAATTATATAAAAATAAAATAAATACATAACACAGTGCATACAATATATCTAATATAATGTCTAATACAATGGTAGTTGAAAAATATTAAAAATACATATCTAGTCACAATTTTTTTATAAATACCTATTTAAACTTCGAATTGCAACAAAATATGCAAATACCACAAAAATTTACAAATTACTTTGAGAAAGAAATTCATAAAAATGTTTCTTTTATAATCTAATATTTGAAAAATTATTAAAAGATTCCTCATAAGTTTGTCTACTTTTATCAAAGACCAAATCTCTACATGAAAGTCAACTTAATTAAGGATTAAAAAGGTGGTAAGTGGATGTCGCTTTGCTGTACAGTAGGTAACAAGTGGGTCACTGTAATGGATGGTGTTAAATTTGAATTAAATGATATAATATCATTGTATAAGATGTTACTAAGTATATTTGATGATATTATTGTGCATAAAGTAATTTATATATAACCTATTTACGTGGAGCCTTGTTTTCAATTTTCAATCCTTAGCTATAAAAGTTGAACATGTTATAAGTTTTGTCGAAATTTGAACTTTAAATGCTTATAAAAAAAAATTGTACCTATGTATTTTTAATATTTTTCAACTGCTATTGTAAAAATATACCAGGAGCCTTGTATTAAATTTTCACGCTTTATTTCCCAACAAATAAAATTTTATAACAGCTTAAAAAGAGTCAAATTATTTTCAAAATTTTATCGTGTATAGAAAATGCTAATATAAACATTCAGTGAAATTTTCATGTATCTACAGTAGGGCGTCCCTTATTTAACTAAAAAATTTTTTTTTGCATTTTTATTGGTCTCACCCACTTAATTTGTGTATAAACATGTAAAAATAAATTACAAAAAGTTTCAAGTCAATCTATTAAGGTTAACCCGTGCCGACTTGAATTTGAAATTTGAGTATTTTAATTCATTCATAATTTAATGATATATTTTACATTTTATATATATCTCATTACAATAAGGAAAATTAAATTTGTTGCATAATATGTTTTAAATATAATAAAATTGTTTATAAATTACGTTCTTACATACTTCTTCTTATTTATTATAATTTACAAGATTATTGACTTTAAGTATGAAAGTACTTTTTTTCTCAAATTATATCATGAATTTTTATAAATAATATTGCACACAATTACAGAAATTATCAGATTATTTGAAAAGTACAAACATCGTTATGTTGAATATTATCGTATTTTTTCTAGATAAGAATGATCCATGAGCCTAGGTAATAGATTTTTATTAATAATATCGTGTAGTCGTGTTCGTTGCGGTGCGTGATTAGTTGTGTACGTGTACGTTGTTACGTTTTTTATTTTGGTAATTGTTTTATAAATATGTCTAGAAAATTACGAGCTGATGAACAAATATTTTTGATTTGGTCACCATCCACCCAAATACTAGGCTCAAAATTCCCGTCGATTGGACAAATGCTTTCAGTATTTTTTTATAATGTGAGAACAGTAAAACTTAATAAGAGAGAAGTGCTTGGTTAGGTGTTCGTGAATGCAATATTTTTTGGGAAAAAGCTCGAATTCTTGTCCGAGCAGTTCAACATTGTATCAATAAACTTTTAAATGTGTACGAAGAATGGCGTGCTCTACAAAAAAAATTCACAAAGTAGGTGATTCATTTAATTAAAAGAAACAGAATTCATAAACGAACTGAACAATTATTTGATATTGCACATGACAATGCTTTAAATAATGAAAATTGAAAACGACAAACAGTTTTTAATTAATCAAAGACTTCCAGGTCGAATTGGTTGTCTTGGTGGTATAGACAAAAAGTTACTTGAAAGTGAAAATAAAGCAAAAAAACGTAAATATAGTGAAATAGAAAAGCTAACAAATAGAAAACTTCAATTATCAAATTATAACGCAACTGAAATTCAAAATCAATTATCTGATATGTCTTTAAGTTTACCGTCGTCATCATCAGATTCTGAATACATAAATTGCACCCGTATACCAATGACACTATCAGAAAAAAAAGGGGCCGCACAAATTTCATTATTCCAAAGCTTGTTGCTGCATTAGATCGATGTAAATTAAGTGTACGGGACTCAGTTTATATTATTCAAGCAACAGCTGAAACATTGGGTAACAATGTTGATAGTTTGGTTATAAATAAATCGTCTATACATCGATGTCGTGATGCTTTACGAGTTGAACGCGCCAATAAAATTAAAAACTAATTTTCAAAGTTCTGTTCCTAGTTATATAACTGTACACTGGGATGGAAAAATACTACCGACGTTAAATGTAGAGAGTCAGGTATTGATAGATTACCAATTGTTTTAACCAGTAATAATCTAGATTTGCTTATTGGTATCCCAAGTTGGAAAATCAACGGGAAAAGAACAAGCTAATGCTATATATTATGCATTAGAAAATTGGGGTGTAACAGATGTTGTTCAAACTCTATGCTGTGATACCACCGCTTCAATACAGGGCGTTTAAATGGTGCATGCGTTTTATTGGAGCAAAAATTAGAAAGAGACTTACTTCTACCAAGTCCGTAAACAGCTCAAAAAGAGTCAAAATTATTTTCAAAATTTTATCGTGTATAGAAAATGCTAATATAAACATTCAGTGAAATTTTCGTGTATCTACAGTCATTCGTTTTTTATTATTACAATAAAATAAGAAAATCGTTACATGAGAAATCGAGTGAATATCAAATGTTGTGTAAAAATATGATTTCAAACGCTCATAAAAAATTTAATTTGATTTGCTTGTAGACATTTTTTTTTTTGATAAAGGTAGACAAACTTATGGGTAATCTTGTATTACATTTTCAAATCTTAGATTTAAAAAGAAAAATTTTTATGAATTCTCAACTCAAAATAATTTGCTAATTTTCGTGATTTTTTCGTATTTTGTCAAGATTTGAACTTTAAATGTTTATAAATAAAAACTGTGACTAAGGATTCTTAATTTTAATCATCTGCCTTTGAAACAATAACCTAGGAGCTTTCTATTAATTTTGCAAGCTTTTTTACTCAACATATAAAATTTTATTGATATTTATAGAAAAAAAAACTAAAAAAAATGGAAACTGACAATGTCCGTAAACAGCTCAATATAAGTCAAAATATTTGGAAAATGTTATGGTGTATAGAAAATACAAATATAAACAACCAGTGAAAATTTCATGTATCTACGGTCATTTTTTTTAAAGTTACAACAAAAACCAAATTCAATTTTGCGTAAAAATTCCCGTTTTTCCTTAATTTTTCTTTTGTTTTTCTTGGCGCTTTTGAAAATTACTGGGAATTTTAAATTTTGACCTCCCCAACGCACCAACGATATTCACTTTCCAATCGAAAAAGATACTGAAGTTGAAAATCGAAGTATTATTTCAACTACTTATCGTGTACACAGACACAAAAAAAAAAATAAAAATAAAAAAAAATATAAAAACACACATCATTGTAAAATCAATACATTCATCGTTCCACTCGGAATCTAAAATTTAAACAAATATTCCACGTAATTTTTTATAGATATTTAATTAAGTTATAATGTGGACATAATTACATATTTAATAGGTAACCAAGCATAACAATTTTAGTTATTTCGTTGTGTTTTAAAAATATTATTCGTTGGTTCTTGAAAATTCTCAAGTAGGTATATTATTATGTACAATTATTAAAATATGATAAAATGCAAATAATATTAATTAAACTTATTGGCTACCGCGTATTAATAAAATAACAATGTAAATATAATATAAAATATCCTAGGCTGACAAACCGTCTCTGCTCAGTATCGTTTTTCGTATACACATTGATATTATTAAATTTAACTCACACTTAATACCATTACAGTGACCCAAAAGTAACCTACTACACGCACAATTTATCTTATGAGCATTTAAAGTTAAATTTTTGATAACATTTATCAAATTTAAGAATTAAAAATTCATAAAATGTTCAACCCTTATAGCCAAAGATTAAAAATTTAAAACAAGGTTTTACGTAACTATTTTTTTTTTGTGTGTAACCAAAAAATCTGAAAATATTAAAATGAGTTTTTGTTTATAGTTATTTTACAAATTCGTCAAATTTGGATGAAATCGGATATTTAAACGAAGAAGAACGATTTTAGTTTTGTGTCATATTTAAAAAATATTAAAATTCAACTTACCGGCTGGTTACCGTATTATTAAAAATTATAAAATAAAATATCCATTACTGTTAAACCGTCTCCGCTCGGAACCGTTTTTCGTATACAATGATAATATTATATCATCGTTTTTAATTTAAGTAGTTTAAAATCTAAACAACTTAACACTTATTGAACCTATAGCGACCTTAAATTTTTTAATATTTTTTTCAATGTGTAATTTAAATTTGTTTTTTTAGAATTAAATAAATGCTTTTTTTTGCTTTTCTTGGTTACTTAAAATGCTATTTTAAGGATTTATTTTGCTACAAAATCCAAGGATAACAAATAGAAAAAATTTAAGGACTAAAGTAATAAAAAAAATAGCATTGAATAATAAAACCAGTAGGTATTTAAAAACCGTTCAAATACTTTAAAAAAAAAGTATTTAATACAGAAAAAATATTTGAAGACTTTTACACAAATACAACACTGCAGGTAGTTCGTTAATAGTTCGTTTATATCATAATCCATAACCGTATAAAGTGCGTAAGTACATATTATTATTATGATGTGTAAATGACATCAACAAAATGGTGTGGTCACATTTTTCATGCTATAAATTTTTAACAACAAAATAATTATTAAATTATAAATTTTATAAATTTTGTCGAAATTTGAACTTTAAATGCTTATAAAAAAAAATTGTGCCTATGTATTTTTAATATTTTTAACTGCTATTGTAAAAATATACCAGGAGCCTTGTATTAAATTTTCACGCTTTATTTCCCAACAAATAAAATTTTATTGATATTTATAGAAAAAAAAACTAAAAAAATTACAAAAATTGCAAAGTTCGTAAACAGCTCAAAAAGAGTCAAAATTATTTTCAAAATTTTATCGTTTATAGAAAATGCTAATATTCAGTAAAATTTTCAAGTATCTACAGTCATTCGTTTTTTATTCGTTTTTTAATTACAATAAAATAAGAAAATCGTTACCTGAGAAATCGAGTGAATATCAAATGTTGTAAAAATATGAATTTCAAACGCTCATAAAAAATTTAATTTGATTTGCTTGTAGACATTTTTTTTTTTGATAAAGGTAGACAAACTTATGGGTAATCTTGTATTACATATTCAATTTTAGA
>SSSL01000055.1:0-13772 GCA_008086715.1 Sitobion miscanthi
AGATCGATGTTATCACTTTAGTTTTAGTATGTCTCCATGTTAAAGCACATTTGAATAAAAGTCGATAAATTAAAAGGTACTATGACATAAATATGATAATGTTCTGTGAAAATAGTATTCACCTTAGCTCACGGAGGTGGCTTTTAGCCAAGACACCTTTGGTACATATAGTAAAAACCAATCAGAACACAAATTGTTAAATAATTAATACAGTTAACGAACGGTAGGGTATCAAAATTATTTCAATTAGGTTAGTCTAGCTGCTCCATTGACTGTAATTTTAAAAAAACGTTTATTATAATAAAACCGTCCACCGACTACGTGTTTTTCAACAGTTAGTGTAAAAATTACTAAAACTCGTATAGGATAAAATGTAATAACTATACTAAAATGAAGCACATACATATTATACTTTATCAAGTATAACTTTATTAAGATACATAGACTTAACGGAAATATAATGTAACTAAAACAGTGATGGATCTATACACCCTATTTGACCACACGCTCAATATTGATGTTCTTGACGCAGTGGGTAACTCGAACAGATATAATTTTTGCTATTTGTGTTTGCAGGTGTTGCTGCGCCTGGGCCGAGCGCGCTGGGACGACCCGAACGCGCCGCTGACTGTTTTCGGCCTAGAGGCGGTGAGGATTCCCTGGGCTCACTCTGACAGCTACGCAGCCCCCATCGTGTGGCATTAGCAGTGGCCATACCCTACGCGGCGCCCACCGCCACAGTACGGGCGCACCGCATGCAATCGCCCGTATACATCGACACGTGTACTGCACGTTCCGCTACCAGACGGCACACATACTACGCCCCGAAAGAAGCCTGTGAACCCCCGCCACCACCGCAGAAGCACTATCAAGATCGTTGTTCAATCAAGCACCTACTCCACACCACCCACCGTGCCAGACCTCTCCGCCGTACGCGCCGCCAGCCGAACAGAAGAACGCTCACTACGGCTGGTCAAAAAACCGACTAGCGCCCGCAGATCCATATCCCGACACCGCACCCCGCAGCCGTCCAAACCGAAGTGTACTTCATCAGATCATAAGACCCAGTAATTATCGATCCGCCGTCGTCATTGTTGTTTGTTGTCGTAGTATATGTGATGTTTTATGGGGGGGGGGAGAGCGCGAAACAGTTCTAAAATACGTCACTCGCTCCCGGCGTCTAACGAAAATTTCGTGCACTTCGCAATCTCTTCTGTGTACCTCCATTCATAACCATGTGGCATCAACCAACGATAGGCACATGCACATAATTATTACTATGGAAGATTAACCAAAAATATTTCTGTGCGTCACAGTTCTGCTCGCAATTTTCGAGCTAAAATTCTTATCTTCCTTAATTATTCACCCCGACGATAGAATCTCACGTAATAGCGGCAATAGTAGTCTGTATATTATTATATTACCCGAGGTCGCTCGTTGCACTGTGATGGCTAATAACCACGATCGTCGTAATAGGTTTCGCCTCTAATGCCTAATCTAGAATTCTATAATTATTTGTTTCCTATTTATAATGACTACATTGACACTAATTTTCTGCCATTCTCCTTCTTTAAAATGAAATCAACTATTTATTTATAAAATCAGACAATAACATTTTTTTTTCTTGGGGCAGGGCGGCATATTTAAAAGGGCTAGGGCGGCACTTTTGCGAATACAGGAAAAGCAGGGCTGCGACAGCCCCGGAAGCACACACCCAACCAGGCCAGGAGGGAGAGCCCCCCGAACCAAACGGGGGCGGGGACGCCCGCGGAGGGGGGGGGGGCAGCAGATAGGGCCGGTGGCATGGGCGACGGAAAGGCTCAGCCCGGGGGGGGGGGACCCACGCGGCGACAAGGGAAAGCGCGGGAGGCCAGACGGCCTCGAGCAAGGTGGGGGGGGGGGGGGGGGGGGTGCCGTACCTATTAGGGCGATGGTCACGGCGAGCGACTAATTGGGGGGGGGGGGGCACCCAATTCGGCGGTGCCAGTCGCATTATGTCGCATACGCAGATGTTCCACAATCTGGGTCCGAATGCACAGATCCTTGTGGAACACCACGATTTACCTAGACGCCCTGCGTCCGTTACAGCTGGCGGTCGTTCAGGTAGCTTCTAACAATGTTTAACAAGTATCCGGAACTTTTTCCTACACATAGCCTTCCTCGATCTTCCTCCACGGCGCAGTGTTTAATGCGTTCGTCGACTCAATTGCAACCAGAGCGCAGAGGTCCGGTAGGCGACGGGCCCGACCGGCGCGTTGTATTATGCCACTGACCCGCCTCTAGTGCCTCGAGTGTCGAACGTCCTTATTCCGAGCCGTACTGTGGCACACAGCCCCATCTGGTGCAGCATCGAGATGAGCCTCCAACAACGCCTTTTTGATAACCCTTTCAAATAATTTCGCCACCGTGTTGATCAGGCTCATCGGGTCGGTACGACGATGGTATGTTCAGCGGTTTGGCCCGGTTTTCCTGAGGAGACGAGCTTGGCTGTTTCCATGCACCAGGGAACAGACCTTTCTTCAGACACTAGTTTGAAACACCATTGCCACCTCCCGGGTCTAGCCAGGGCCACCGCTCTGATTATGGCATCAGGTACACCATCCGGACCTGGTGCTTTACCTGTTGTATGGTATGAGCTATTGCCACTATTTCACTTCTGTGATGCTCGGAAACTGGGTCTCCACCTTTGGAGTAAAGTGTACAGCTGCTGTTTCCCGGCGGACAGAGAGCTGATAGTATCGCGGGTAGTCTACCCGGAGCAGTGAGCTCTGGTATAGGTCTCCTGCCCAGAAGCTTTTTCGTGACTAATCTGTACGGTAGGCCCCATGGGTCATGGTCGACCAAGTCACACAGCGCCTTCCACGATCTCTCCTGGCTCTTCTTGACCGCCAGCCTAAGCGCTTTCAGCGCATCTCTCGCCGCTTGCTGCTCCTCACGGCACTCGTCGGGACCCCTCCTTTTTCGTGCCCTTTGGAATGTCCTCCTAGCCGACAAGGATTTCTTTCGGAGCTCTGCTATTTCCTCTGACCACCAGAAGACGGGTTTCCGGGATCCCCGGGGCTTGTTCTTCGGCATCGATACGTCACAGGAACCTAACCTAAACCTAACCTAACCTAACCTAACCTAACCTAAACCTAACCTAACCTAACCTAACCTAACCTACCTAACCTAACCTAACCTAACCTAACCTTTTTTTTTTTTTTTTTTTTTTTTTTTTTTTTTTTCCGTTTGAACCGACGGCGCCGCGGGAATTGCTTTCGCATTACTTCCGCGACGCCGCCATCGTTTATTGAAAAAAATCAATTTATACATACATACATGGGGGGGTTGACGGGACATTTCCCCGACTAACCGCCCCCTTAATACATACATTTCATAATTAAATGCAGAAAATCAACCGGTGCTTCATGTTGGCGGGCCGACCGGAGTCCGCCGCCCTTGCGATCTCGTTCTTGTCCGTGTTGGCAGGCCGACCGGAGTCCGCCGCCCTAGGTATCACGTACTTGTCCGTATTGGCAGGCCGACCGGAGTCCGCCGCCCTTGCGATCTCGTGCTATCCGTGAGCCAGTCCATGTTGTGTGCGCCGTCCTACAGCCTCCTTGCCGGAGTGGTTGAGCCGCGATGCCGTGATCGTCGTCCCTCCCGTGGTGTCACAGGTGGGGGGATGAAGAACGTGGTCGGTGACACCTCCGACGTTTCGATTGTGAAATGTGGGGTGATCGTTGACCGTTCTTCATCGAGTTTCCCGAGGGCGGGTTGAGCTGGCCCGCTAGTCGGGTGCTAACCTAACCTAACCTAACCTAACCTAACCTAACCTAAACCTAACCTAACCTAACCTAACTTACCTAACCTAACCTAACCTAACCTACCTAACCTAAACCTAACCTAACCTAACCTAACCTAACCTAACCTAACCTAACCTAAACCTAACCTAACCTAACCTAACCTAACCTTTTTTTTTTTTTTTACGTGGTACCGATATATGGGGTGGAACTGACCTTTCGGTTATTTCACCCCCATATACCATCGTTTATTGTAAAAAACACAATATTTTACATCACATTTGACAGTTACAAAAAACTATTGATACATTATACGGGGGCCTCTAACCACCCTGATTTGGCCTTCGGCCTACAATATTTATTCTCTTAACTAACGGGGATTATTTCTTTGCCGTCTCCGTTCTTCCTCCTCTTTCTTCATCATCACCTCGTTGATGAATGTCGCTTCTATTGCCCAATATTGTACGCTTTTCAGCATGTAGCTGACGAGGTTTGAAGGGGTGATGGTTGTCGCGTATAGGGTATTCACCCTCGACCGTCTGTTCTCCCAGGCATCACATACGAAGATCGTATGGTAGGCGTCGTCAACGGGGTGTCCCAGCATTCCAGCATTCCGACGAGTTCAGCTTCCCATATTTTTTCAGGTAGTAGCCGAAGCATCCGTGCCCGCTGAGAGCCTGCGTTATATGGAAATCTAAAACGCCGTGCTTCCTTTTCACCCATGTCTCTAGGTCTCCGATTAGGGAGTGAGTCCATCTGCCCTTGGAGCTGCTGTTCCATCGGTCTTGCCAGGTTGTCAGCGTGTCTTCGCCCTGTTGAAATCTTGGGTTTCTTTTGCGTTCATACATGTTTCTCCTTTCGTTAGCTAGGAGGTCTAGCGGGGCAATACCTGTGATGACTCCTACGGCGTCACCGGACACCGTGCAGTAAGCAGAAGCTACCCTCAGGCAGATTTTTCTTTGGATCTTCAGCAGAGCGGTCCAACCTGTCTTGCTCATATCCTCTGCCCATATCAGAGCGCCGAACAGCAGAATAGAGTGCACCACGTTGCTGAGTAGCTTCCTCTTCCGCGATTTCGCAGCGCTTATGTTGGGCATTATTCTAGCCAGGTTTTGTGCGACCTTGCCAGCTTTTTCCGCCGCCGTTTTTGCATGTCCTGAAAACGACCACTTGCTGTCAAGCTGCAGCCCGAGGTATTTCAGACTCTCACAAGTGGCCACTTGGTGATCGCCGATAATGATGCGCATTTCGTTGTGTGTCCTGGTTTTCGTGACAATCATTGCTTCACACTTGTGGAGAGCGAGTTGCAGTCCTGCATTGGTCAGCCAGTCCTTGACTCTATTGGCTGAGATGGTTAGCAGTTGCTCCAGCTGTATGCTGTCTCTGCCTTCGGCCACCAGGGCGACGTCATCCGCGAACGCGAGGAATTTGACCCCCACGGGAAGTCTGGTTCTTAGGAGCCCGTCGTACAATATGTTCCACAAGGTTGGTCCGAGGACCGAACCTTGCGGGACTCCGCATGATACCTCAATCTCTGTGTTACCCTCTTCACCCGCTTCGATTATTAGTCTTCGGTTGTCCAAGTAACTGCTGATCATTCGCTTCAGGTACACAGGGACGTCTTTCTCGTGCACTAGATACGTAATCGCATCCCAGGGGGCGGAGTTAAAAGCATTTTTGATGTCCATCGTGAGAATGCCTACTCAGGACTTTGTCGACTTGATGGTAGCCCTCAACGCGTTCAGTACAATGGCTACACACTACTACACACGGTTACATACCGGCTAATCATCGGCTACACATGGCTACACACAGCTACATATCAGTTACACATCAACTACACACTGCTACACTTGATTACTATTTGCTAAATAACTTCAACATCCTGGCCTCATATCGGCTAAATACTGCTACAAATGGCTACACATCAGCTACACATGGCTACAAATTCAAAAATTCATAATTCCCTGAGCACCAGGCGCTAAGAATCATGATCCGAAATCACTTACGGTCAATCCTGACGTCAAAAACTTGAGTCTTCATTCGCCCACCCTAATTGTTATTCCCTCCAGTTTTCGAAAAAAGGGTACCGAAACGTACCCATAACATTTTTTGGTTTCCAACGTTCTTGACCAATAACAACGGTTCCATAAGTTAACGCTTGTAAAATGCCACCTGCTAAACATAGCTACACGATTCTACACATCGGCTACACACTGCTACACTTGATTACGAATAGCTAAATAACTTCAACATCCTGGCCTCATATCGGCTAAATACGGCTACACATGGCTACACATCAGCTACACACAGCTACATATCAGTAACACATCAACTACACACTGCTATACTTGAATACTAATGCCTACATACCTTCAACATCCTGGCCAAATTTCGGCTAAATACTGCTACACATGGCTACACATCAGCTACACATGGCTACAAATTCAAAAATTTATAATTCCTGATCACCAGGCGCTAAGAATCATGATCCGAAATCACTTACGGTCAATGCTGACGTCAAAAACTTGAGTCTTCATTCGGCCACCCTGTTTGTTATTCCCTCCAGTTTTCGAAAAAAGGGTACCGAAAATTACCCATAACATTTTTTGGTTTCCAACGTTCACGACCAATAACAACGGTACCATAAGTTAACGCTTGTAAAATGCCACCTGCTAAACATACCTACACGACTCTACACAATGGCTACACACTACTACACACGGTTACATACCAGCTACTCATCGGCTACACATGGCTACACACAGCTACATATCAGTTACACATCAACTACACACTGCTAAAATTGAATACTTATGGCTACATACCTTCAAAATCCTAGCCACATTTCGGCTAAATACTGCTACACATGGCTACACATCAGCTACACATGGCTACAAATTCAAAAATTCATAATTCCCTGAGCACCAGGCGCTAAGAATCATGATCCGAAATCACTTACGGTCAATGCTGACGTCAAAAACTTGAGTCTTCATTCGGCCACCCTGTTTATTATTCCGTCCGGTTTTTGAAAAAAGGGTACCGAAACGTACCCATAACATTTTTTGGTTTCCAACGTTCACGACCAATAACAACGGTACCATAAGTTAACGCTTGTAAAATGCCACCTGCTAAACATACCTACACGACTCTACACAATGGCTACACACTACTACACACGGTTACATATCAGCTACTCATCGGCTACATTTGGCTACACACAGCTACATATCAGTAACACATCAACTACACACTGCTATACTTGAATACTAATGCCTACATACCTTCAACATCCTGGCCAAATTTCGGCTAAATACTGCTACACATGGCTACACATCAGCTACACATGGCTACAAATTCAAAAATTTATAATTCCTGATCACCAGGCACTAAGAATCATGATCCGAAATCACTTACGGTCAATGCTGACGTCAAAAACTTGAGTCTTCATTCGGCCACCCTGTTTGTTATTCCATCCGGTTTTCGAAAAAAGAGTACCGAAACGTACCCATAACATTTTTTGGTTTCCAACGTTCACGACCAATAACAACGATACCATAAGTTAACGCTTGTAAACTGCCACCTGCTAAACATAGCTACACGATTCTACACATCGGCTACACACTGCTACACTTGATTACGAATAGCTAAATAACTTCAACATCCTGGCCTCATATCGGCTAAATACGGCTACACATGGCTACACATCAGCTACACACAGCTACATATCAGTTACACATCGGCTACACACTGCTACACTTGATTACGAATAGCTAAATAACATCAACATCCTGGCCTCATATCGGCTAAATACGGCTACACATGGCTACACATCAGCTACACACAGCTACATATCAGTAACACATCAACTACACACTGCTATACTTGAATACTAATGCCTACATACCTTCAACATCTTGGCCAAATTTCGTCTAAATACTGCTACACATGGCTACACATCAGCTACACATGGCTACAAATTCAAAAATTCATAATTCCCTGAGCACCAGGCGCTAAGAATCATGATCCGAAATCACTTACGGTCAATCCTGACGTCAAAAACTTGAGTCTTCATTCGGCCACCCTGTTTGTTATTCCCTCCAGTTTTCGAAAAAAGGGTACCGAAAATTACCCATAACATTTTTTGGTTTCCAACGTTCACTACCAATAACAACGGTACCATAAGTTAACGCTTTTAAAATGCCACCTGCTAAACATACCGACACGACTCTACACAATGGCTACACACTACTACACACGGTTACATACCAGCTACTCATCGGCTACACATGGCTACACACAGCTACATATCAGTAACACATCAACTACACACTGCTAAACTTGAATACTAATGCCTACATACCTTCAACATCTTGGCCAAATTTCGGCTAAATACTGCTACACATAGCTACACATCAGCTACACATGGCTACAAATTCAAAAATTCATAATTCCCTGAGCACCAGGCGCTAAGAATCATGATCCGAAATCACTTACGGTCAATGCTGACGTCAAAAACTTGAGTCTTCATTCGGCCACCCTGTTTGTTATTCCGTCCGGTTTTTGAAAAAAGGGTACCGAAACGTACCCATAACATTTTTTGGTTTCCAACGTTCACGACCAATAACAACGGTACCATAAGTTAACGCTTTTAAAATGCCACCTGCTAAACATACCGACACGACTCTACACAATGGCTACACACTACTACACACTACCAAAACGTACTCATAACATTTTTTGGTTTCCAACGTTCACGACCAATAACAACGGTACCATAAGTTAACGCTTTTAAAATGCCACCTGCTAAACATACCGACACGACTCTACACAATGGCTACACACTACCACACACGGTTACATACCAGCTACTCATCGGCTACACATGGCTACACACAACTACATATCAGTAACACATCAACTACACACTGCTAAACTTGAATACTAATGGCTACATACCTTCAACATCCTGGCCAAATTTCGTCTAAATACTGCTACACATGGCTACACATCAGCTACACATGGCTACAAATTCAAAAATTCATAATTCCCTGAGCACCAGGCGCTAAGAATCATGATCCGAAATCACTTACGGTCAATCCTGACGTCAAAAACTTGAGTCTTCATTCGGCCACCCTGTTTGTTATTCCGTCCGGTTTTTGAAAAAAGGGTACCGAAACGTACCCATAACATTTTTTGGTTTCCAACGTTCACGACCAATAACAACGGTACCATAAGTTAACGCTTTTAAAATGCCACCTGCTAAACATACCGACACGACTCTACACAATGGCTACACACTACTACACACTACCAAAACGTACTCATAACATTTTTTGGTTTCCAACGTTCACGACCAATAACAACGGTACCATAAGTTAACGCTTGTAAAATGTCACCTGCTAAACATACCTACACGACTCTACGAAATGGCTACACACTACTACACACGGTTACATACCAGATACTCATTGACTACACATGGCTACACTCAGCTACATATCAGTTACACATCAACTACACACTGCTAAACTTGAATACTAATGGCTACATACCTTCACCATCCTTGCCAAATTTCGGCTAAATACTGCTACACATGGCTACACATCAGCTACACATGGCTACAAATTCAAAATTTTATAATTCCTGAGCACCAGGCGCTAAGAATCATGATCCGAAATCACTTACGGTCAATGCTGACGTCAAAAACTTGAGTCTTCATTCGGCCACCCTGTTTGTTATTCCCTCCAGTTTTCGAAAAAAGGGTACCGAAAATTACCCATAACATTTTTTGGTTTCCAACGTTCACTACCAATAACAACGGTACCATAAGTTAACGCTTGTAAAATGCCACCTGCTAAACATACCTACACGACTCTACACAATGGCTACACACTACTACACACGGTTACATACCAGCTACTCATCGGCTACACATGGCTACACACAGCTACATATCAGTTACACATCAACTACACACTGCTAAAATTGAATACTTATGGCTACATACCTTCAAAATCCTAGCCACATTTCGGCTAAATACTGCTACACATGGCTACAAATTCAAAAATTCATAATTCCCTGAGCACCAGGCGCTAAGAATCATGATCCAAAATCACTTACGGTCAATGCTGACGTCAAAAACTTGAGTCTTCATTCGGCCACCCTGTTTGTTATTCCCTCCAGTTTTCGAAAAAAGGGTACCGAAAATTACCCATAACATTTTTTGGTTTCCAACGTTCACTACCAATAACAACGGTACCATAAGTTAACGCTTGTAAAATGCCACCTGCTAAATATACCTACACGACTCTACACAATGGCTACACACTACTACACACGGTTACATACCAGCTACTCATCGGCTACACATGGCTACACACAGCTACATATCAGTTACACATCAACTACACACTGCTAAAATTGAATACTTATGGCTACATACCTTCAAAATCCTAGCCACATTTCGGCTAAATACTGCTACACATGGCTACAAATTCAAAAATTCATAATTCCCTGAGCACCAGGCGCTAAGAATCATGATCCAAAATCACTTACGGTCAATGCTGACGTCAAAAACTTGAGTCTTCATTCGGCCACCCTGTTTGTTATTCCCTCCGGTTTTCGAAAAAAGGGTACCGAAATGTACTCATAACATTTTTTGGTTTCCAACGTTCACGACCAATAACAACGGTACCATAAGTTAACGCTTTTAAAATGCCACCTGCTAAACATACCGACACGACTCTACACAATGGCTACACACTACTACACACGGTTACATACCAGCTACTCATCGGCTACACATGGCTACACACAACTACATATCAGTAACACATCAACTACACACTGCTAAACTTGAATACTAATGGCTACATACCTTCAACATCCTGGCCAAATTTCGGCTAAATACTGCTACACATGGCTACACATCAGCTACACATGGCTACAAATTCAAAAATTCATAATCCCTGAGCACCAGGCGCTAAGAATCATGATCCGAAATCACTACGGTCAATCCTGACGTCAAAAACTTGAGTCTTCATTCGGCCACCCTGTTTGTTATTCCATCCGGTTTTCGAAAAAAGAGTACCGAAACGTACCTATAACATTTTTTGTTTCCAACGTTCACGACCAATAACAACGATACCATAAGTTAACGCTTGTAAACTCTGCCACCTGCTAAACATAGCTACACGATTCTAACATCGGCTACACACTGCTACACTTGATTACGAATAGCTAATAACTTCAACATCCTGGCCTCATATCGGCTAAAACGGCTACACATGGCTACACATCAGCTACACACAGCTACATATCAGTTACACATCGGCTACACACTGCTACACTTGATTACAAATAGCTAAATAACATCAACATCCTGGCCTCATATCGGCTAAATACGGCTACACATGGCTACACATCAGCTACACACAGCTACATATCAGTAACACATCAACTACACACTGCTATACTTGAATACTAATGCCTACATACCTTCAACATCCTGGCCAAATTTCGGCTAAATACTGCTACACATGGCTACACATCAGCTACACATGGCTACAAATTCAAAAATTTATAATTCCTGATCACAGGCGCTAAGAATCATGATCCGAAATCACTTACGGTCAATGCTGACGTCAAAAACTTGAGTCTTCATTCGGCCACCCTGTTTGTTATTCCCTCCGGTTTTCGAAAAAAGGTACCGAAACGTACCCATAACATTTTTGGGTTCCAACGTTCACGCCCAATAACAACGGTACCATAAGTAACGCTTGTAAAATGCCACCTGCTAAACATACCTACACGACTCTACACAATGGCTACACACTACTACACACGGTTACATACCAGCTACTCATCGGCTACACATGGCTACACACAGCTACATATCTGTAACACATCAACTACACACTGCTAAAATTGAATACTAATGGCTACATACCTTCAACATACTAGCCACATTTCGGCTAAATACTACTACACATGGCTACAAATTCAAAAATTCATAATTCCCTGAGCACCAGGCGCTAAGAATCATGATACGAAATCACTTACGGCCAATGCTGACGTCAAAAACTTGAGTCTTCATTCGGCCACCCTGTTTGTTATTCCCTCCGGTTTTCGAAAAAAAAGTACCGAAATGTACTCATAACATTTTTTGGTTTCCAACGTTCACGACCAATAACAACGGTACCATAAGATAACGCTTGTAAAATGCCACCTGCTAAATATACCTACACGACTCTACGAAATGGCTACACACTACTACACACGGTTACATACCAGCTACTCATCGACTACACATGGCTACACTCAGCTACATATCAGTTACACATCAACTACACACTGCTAAACTTGAATACTAATGGCTACATACCTTCACCATCCTGGCCACATTTCGGGTAAATACTGCTACACATGGCTACACATCAGCTACACATGGCTACAAATTCAAAAATTTATAATTCCTGAGCACCAGGTGCTAAGAATCATGATCCGAAATCACTTACGGTCAATGCTGACGTCAAAAACTTGATTCTTCATTCGGCCACCCTGTTTGTTATTCCCTCCGGTTTTCGAAAAAAAGGTACCGAAACGTACTCATAACATTTTTTGGTTTCCAACGTTCACGACCAATAACAACGGTACCATAAGTTAACGCTTGTAAAATGCCACCTGCTAAACATACCTACACGACTCTACACAATGGCTACACACTACTACACACGGTTACATACCAGCTACTCATCGGCTACACATGGCTACACACAGCTACATATCAGTAACACATCAACTACACACTGCTAAACTTGAATACTAATGGCTACATACCTTCAACATCCTGGCCAAATTTCGGCTAAATACTGCTACACATGGCTACAAATTCAAAAATTCATAATTCCCTGAGCACCAGGCGCTAAGAATCATGATCCGAAATCACTTATGGTCAATGCTGACGTCAAAAACTTGAGTCTTCATTCGGCCACCCTGTTTGTTATTCCCTCCGGTTTTCGAAAAAAGGGTACCGAAACGGACCCATAACATTTTTTGGTTTCCAACGTTCACGACCAATAACATCGGTACCATAAGTTAACGCTTGTAAAATGCCACCTGCTAAACATACCTACACGACTCTACGAAATGGCTACACACTACTACACACAGCTACATATCAGTTACACATCAACTACACACTGCTAAACTTGAATACTAATGGCTACATACCTTCAACATCCTGGCCAAATTTCGGCTAAATACTGCTACAAATGGCTACACATCAGCTACACATGGCTACAAATTCAAAAATTTATAATTCCCTGAGCACCAGGCGCTAAGAATCATGATCCGAAATCACTTACGGTCAATGCTGACGTCAAAAACTTGAGTCTTCATTCGGTCACCCTGTTTGTTATTCCCTCCGGTTTTCGAAAAAAGGGTACCGAAACGTACCCATAACATTTACCTAACCTAACCTAACCTTTTTTTTTTTTTTTTTACATGTTTGAACCGAACACTGAGGGTGGTACTGACGCGAGTCATTTCACCCCTCGGTGCCCATCGTTTATTGATTAATAAATACTTAATCTTATTACAATACAATTTACGTATACATTATTACACATTATAGTTATAATTAATTATTTACAGGTAATAGAGGGCCTCTAACCCTCGAAGTGTGGCCTTCGGCCCACAGATTGATAGCTTAACTACGGTTAGTTAATTAGTGCTTGGCGGCGCCTCTCTTCGGCTTCTTTCCTTGACATTACTTGGGTGGCGAAATTTCTGACCGCGGACCAATTCTCCTTGGAGCGCAGCATCATTGAGATGATGGTTCGCGGGCACACATCACACCCTAGGGATATGGCGAGGTCGTGTCTTCGTGAGGCCCAGGCATCGCAGATGAATAGGGTGTGGTTGGCGTCGTCACATGCGTCGCCGCAGAACCAGCACTCTGGGGACTCCAACTTGCCAAATCGGTGC
>SSSL01000366.1:0-14424 GCA_008086715.1 Sitobion miscanthi
CGAGGGGCGAGAAGACTAGCTGTAGAAAAGATGGATAGACAGAATACCGATCATATGGAAGTGTGGAATTAGAGTGGCTGAACCTTTATATAGCTGTGAGAGACGGGGGAAGAAAATGTGTAAAGGTAGAATAGTTATGTTAACAATGCCGAATACGTAGGGAAGGATCATGAATTGCAAAGGCTCCATGGCTCCAATGGCTCCATGGCTCCATGACTCCATGGCTGAAACTATACCGTTACCGGTTGGTATAGGTTTACAACCTCGACTTATAGGATAGAATAAAAAGATCATTTGCTGGTTGGGATGTCAGCGCACTATTTGTTTTCCATCTTTGACCCACGCGTAGCATACCAAATGTGCGATTAAGAAAACACTAAAATGATTGTGTGTGGGTCAGAGAGAGAAATAAATGGTGCGCTAAATGGTGACATCCTCTTAAGTGTTATCAAGTTGAACAAGCAGTTGATTGTTGACAAGTTGACATTTTGACACCACATTAACTGTGGTAGGTATTATGTTTGGAAGTAAAAGTAATTAGCAGGGCTGTGAATTTAATGCAATGAAAAAAATTATAATAATAAATAATAATTCAATTGGTTTACAAAAAAAAATTCTTTATTCACACACTTGGTAGGTAGGTACCTATTTATTTTTCTAACGGATGAACCGAAAATATAAAAACATTTTAAGAAAATAATCATAATTACGAATCAAATAAATGAAAACATGCTATTAAACGAACTAACCCAAAAAAACCGCATATTGGTAACGGTGTTGTAATAATAGGGATCTCCCAAAAAAATACGTACTAATAGTTCAAACAAATCATAAAAGCCAACAGTAATAAATATTAATTTATGAAAAACTATATTAAAAAGCATTATTATTATAAATGAAACAAAACTATCAACTATGGACCGTAACATAGTATAGGTATTTCTATATTTTTAGCTCCATAATTTCTGTTAAAATATTAGGAAAATGTATTAAGTACCGCAAAAGTGCTAAATTTGAGCTATTACTGATAATATCATATTCATAACAAATTATCGTAGAAGGTTAGGTACTGTTATTACACATACCTATTATAGTTTAAGTTAACTACAACCAGTGGCGCCGGGGTCCTTCAAAAATGGTGGTTCAAAATATCATCTTAGTTTAGAACCTACCACACACCCACCCGATGGACCAATAACCAATAGTTGATACATTTTAACAAAATATAACATATAACTATATAAGTATCAATGAAATTATTTTAATATGATATATACTACAATGTACTATATACGTACACAATGTTACTGATAAAACCTAATAAAGCAGCAGCAAGTAGTATTCTCACTGCGGCGAATGAAAGTTAGCTATATTCACAATGTAAATTCATTTAATTCAATAAATTCAACAGTTTTAAAAATATAAAATCCTTTAAACCGATGAGACAAAGTTTAAAAATATAAAAGAAGTTAAGTGTATACATATAATCGTATAACATATTAATTTAAAAAATAAAATTCCATCAAACTTAATTAACAAACTAAAAAGTAAATAGGTAGCCAATAATATTATGGAATCATTATTTTATATTCAATATTTTTTATAATTTGAACACCTCGCTAACACAACTTTACTTTATACATTTAAACATTTATGCTTTCATATTGAAGCATAAATAATAAATAAATGTTACTATTTTAGCAGTATAAGTTAGATTATGAACGATTTTATACACTTTAATTTGATTATACGATCTTATTATAACATTACTACATTAGTGTTTCTTTTTTTATTTATTCAAAAGTTTATGTTAGATTTTTTGATAATGTAGAACTTAAACTTGTAAATATATTAGCGACATCTTCATTGTTTATTTGAACATCTGATTCACATGTATATACTCACTTCTTAAAACTTCAAATTATATATTTGTTTGTTATATATTGTACAAAATACCTTAAAAACATCTTTTTGTAGTAATGATGGATCATTTTTAATTTTTAGCACCCGATTTATTGAAAAATATGAAATGTCTTTTAATAAGCCCTGAGATGATGAATTAAAATGGTTTTTAATTGCCGTTGAATGTTTTCCTTTACATTATATTATCTGCCAAATAAATACTACTACTTTGGTCAATCCCACAACTGTCGCCGACGTTAACTTCTAAATTTTAGCCAAAATTGAAATTAAGATTGAATATAATTATTATTTGTAAAAATATTATTTATGTATAAAATATTAATATACTAAAGGCAAAATTCGAAACTCATTGAATAAATCTTAAGTCAAATTAACCAAATAATTATAGTATAATAATAATGTTACCTAATTAAGTATAAAAAATAAAAATCGAGTAAAAATGTAAAATAGTTTTTATTTTTTGTTAATTTTTAACTAGTTTAAAAAATAATTGTTTATGTAATAAAATATTGTAAATAAAATATTATAATATATAACCTGATTACTTACATAATATGGGCTATGATAATTATTTGTATAGACACAACTATTATTTAATATTTAATGTTATTACCTACTTAAATTACTAATTAATATCAGAATATTAAAAAAAACAAAATATTAATTTAAAGACAAAATTAAACATATTAATAAAAACAATACTTACCTAACTCAAAAGTTTCATCAATTTTTCTTTTTTTTGAATATATGTTTTTGTAATATGTTCACGGGCTTATACAAATTACAATCACGCCTATTAAATTATAACTTGATATTATATTATTATACACCCCAGTGCCAACAAGCACCCACCCCCCCATTTAGGTGTTCATTTGAACCACCTAAAGTACGTACTCGGCGCCACTGACTACAACATTCTAGTAGAGTCTGAATATATTGGGTTCCACACGACTCTGATCATGCAAACTTTAAATACTAAACTACGGGTCTGAAATTTAGTTTATATAGATCTAAATAATCCAAAACGTATATTGCTTCAAAATATAAAAATAAAGTGTCTTGAATTGTAATAGTAGGTAACTATCAAAAAAAAAAAAAAACTAAAAAAAATCATACTTGAAATCTATATATAATATACGTTTATTATACTACATTATAAAAAATTAACTAAAGTTCAATATAATACATTATAACACGCGTTCAAATGTACCTTTCACACCACATATTTTGTTATTTCACACAGTCTCTCTTCAATTTCAAATTTTTCTTCAAATTATCCCAAATTATCTACAAATATAAATGTTTAGTAAATTGGAAGACTTGACTAAGTATTTAATCATTTATCTAAAAGAGACGTGCCGGGTCGCCACATTAGTAATCGAGGGGCCGTGGTGCAAGTGTCGTCCATAAATATCATAACATATATTATATGAGAAATACAAACTTAATATTTCACTAACAGTAAAAAAAATATTACGAAATGTACTAACTCATATTATATTATGATTGTATCAGATACAAACTCTTGAATTAAGAGTTGTGTTTGAGGATTAAATTAATTTCCTAAAAGGAAATGCCTCAAGGTTGCAGCCTCAGAAAGTTGAGGGGCCGTAGTTAAAGTGCCGCCCACCAATAAAGTACCGGAAAAAAACGATTAATTCAAATATAGAAGGTACTTATATCATATACTTTTATCAAAGTATGATTGTGTTAGTCACAGTCTTGTGTAAATGATATTGTCTTATGTTTTGTCCAATCTACTTATACAAAATACTAAAAATTTATGAAATCACAAATATTAATGAAATAGAGAGACTGTGCATTGATTTACAAATTTGTGTTCAATTTACTTTTTGCATAGAGAATATGAAGGTGGGATGGGATTTTTATATCAGAGTATGGGGGACAGGGCCGGGGTTTCATATTATGAATTAATATATTTGTGGACACTGGACGACCAAAAGGACTATCCTCCATAGCATGTTTCAATAAGTCCAAAACAAAATTAATTGAATACGTTATAAAGTTGCTCTTATGCTCGACGTTATCCTGGTATTTCAAAAAAAAAACATGAAGCTAAAAAAAATCATTAAAAATATTGTTTTAAAAAAAAACTTTCATGTGCATGTGTTGTCTCCAAGTGTGTGTTGTGAAAGGATAGATGCTGATAATAGAGACTCGTTGATCGCTTTTATGTGATTCAAATTGTTTATAAGAGTGAGCTGGATATGGCTCCATCATAGATAATAAATATATGGATAGGATATAATGGTCTCATCAGCGGTCTTGGAGGGGAACAATTGAGGCCAAGTAAAGTATACCTACTATCAATATGAAGGAGCCTCAATTGCCTTCCCCTCCGGGAACGCGGCCTCATATGTATTCAACATAGGCGTGGCCTATCCATATCTTTATTATATATGGGCTCCATCATGGATTTATAATTAAGGTGTCAACAGTCAACGGATCAACTTGATAAACAAACTTAAGATAGGCAACCTGCAAATCAGGATCTTTTTATTCAAAGTGTCCTAATAAGTCATAAGGAGGTTAGTTAGGTAAACCTATGGTTAGTTTTAAGCTATGGTGCTGATGGACGACTATCGAGACAGGTCGTGAGCTTTGCGAAGATCTTTTCCTACTAACTATTTAGGTATTCGATAATGTAAACATAACAATGAAAGAAAATATTTAAATATTATTAATTAGGTTCGGTTAGGTAAGTATAGGACAGGAAATTAGACGTTAACTAATTATCATAGTTTTTAACACGGTCTTAAAGGCTGTCAGCTAGATTTGTACCAGTATAGTTATTAAAAACTTAAATACAGCCGACATTAAATAATGATTTTTTTACCACGACAAATTATAAAATATAAAAAAAATATTATTTTATTAGGATTTTATAAGGTTTTCAATACTCATGAGTTTTTGTAAATAGAAAATATATGAAGTCAATAGTTTTAATTTAAAATATGGTTTTGTGTTTTGGTATCCTATTGTCAAAGAATTCTCATGATTGCCTTCCCCCATTTTTTTACATTGTACTAAAACAGATATCTGACTGTGTTTTTATTTGCATTAAGACTATATAGTTTGTAAATTAATATTGACTGTAGACCCAGCAAACACAATATTATTTTAAATTAAACATTATTGTACATCCCTAATAAATTACATTCATTTTTATACATTTTCTAATACTTATATTACGGTGATACACCTCCGATCATAATAACTGTTAACAATACCTAATTTTTGGAATGTAGTTATTATGTACTGTTGTATTTAGCTTCCAGCGTATTCTTTTGTTAAGTGTTATATCATCCAGGTTTCTCAAACACACACTTTCTATTTTTTTTTTTAGTCATGTGACTCCAGTTTAACTATTGTGTAGACTTGATTACTGATAATCTGGTGCCCTATGAATAATCCTTCTTAAACGAACTACCTATAATTATTTTGAATAGGTATTTCTATTCAGATTATGGAAATTTTAGTGTGGACTTATTGTAATGTGTATTCCTAAAGTAAAATTTTTTCAAAATTTTGTTTTTTTTCGTTTTCTTAAATGCATTTGCCTGCGGGCGCCAACACCCTCCTTCAATTTTTTTTTTTAGTATTGTGACTTTAGCTGAATTTTAATGTAGACTTGGTTATTGATAATCTGGTGCCCTATGAATTATCCTTCTTAAATGAACTACCTATAATTATTTTGAATAGTTTTTTTCATTTAAGAATATGGACTTCTTAGTTTAAACTCTTTATTGTGTGTTCCTACAATTTAGTTTTTCTAATTTTTTTTTTTGTTTCTAAAATGCATTTGCCTGCGGGCGCCAACACCCTCTTTCAATTTTTTTTTTAAGTAATAAGACTCTTGTTGAACTTTTGTATAGACTTGATTATTGTTAATCTGGCGCCATACAAATATTTCTTCTTTTAAAAACTTAATATTTTGAATAGTTTTTCTGTTTAAAATTCTGGCCATTTTTGTATGTTATGTGTATTCCTAAAGTAAAATTTTTTCCAAATTTTGTTTTTTTTGTTTACTAAAATGCATTTGCCTGCGGGCGCTAACACCCTCTTTCAATTTTTTTTTTTTAGTATTGTGACTTTAGTTGAATTTTAATGTAGACTTGGTTATTAATAATTTGGTGCCCTGATGAATAATCTATCTTTAATGAACTACCTATAATTATTTTGAATAGTTATTTCTACTAAGATTATGGACATCTTAGTTTGAACTCTTTATTGTGTGTTCCTACAATTTAATTTTTTCGAAAATTTTTTTTTGTTTTCTAAAATGCATTTGCCTGCGGGCGCCAACACCCTCTTTCAATTTTTTTTTTAAGTAATGTGACTCTTGTTGAACTTTTGTGTAGACTTGATTATTGTTAATCTGGCGCCATAAAATTATTTCTTCTTTTAAAAACTTAATATTTTGAATAGTTTTTCTGTTTAAAATTCTGGCCATTTTTGTATGTAATGTGTATTCCTAAAGTAAAATTTTTTCCAAATTTTGTTTTTTTTGTTTACTAAAATGCATTTGCCTGCGGGCGCCAACACCCTCTTTCAATTTTTCTTTATAGTAGTGTGACTCTAGTTGAATTTTTTTGTAGACTTGAACATTGATAATCTAAAACTCTATGAATAATCCTTCTTAAATGAACTACCTCAGGGGCGCAATTTCAATGAAAAAACTGGGGGTGCTGAAGCCCCTCTATTTTTTTATGTTATCTCATAGTTATGGATACCTGGAACGACTGCAACCCGTACAATACCCATTCAATAATTACAAATTTAATATTAACTAAGTACAGCGTAAGAACACGTAAGATAAATATATTATTATTTAATAAAAATTAATAATAAGTGCAAAAACTATAACATTATACAAGAACATTTATTTTTATAAAAATGAGTATTGATATAAATTAATTGATATTTTTGCTTTAAATTAGTTTACTCTAATATTATTCTTCTTTCAGTTTGAGCAAAAATACGTATCACTTCTTTTATATCAATTTTATTTGTTAAGTCCTTTTCTATATACAATATAGACAAATCTGTCAATCTCTTGACCCATTGATACCCTCAGCCAAGTTTTTATTTTTCTCAAGGCCGAAAATGATCGTTCACACGTAGCTGAACTGATTGGAAGTGTCAAAGCAACCTATAATACATTATATTATTAATTGTCTACATTATCATAATACCATAATGGAACAAAAATATAAAATAATATTTAACAGTATTAAGTACTGTAATAATTTGTATAATTTGGATAAACATGTTTTTCAACTGATTTCTTTAAATTTTCAATATCAAATTGTTGGTTTAATGTTTTCAAAGAGTTGAGCTACAATCATTTCAGCCATTAATGATTTAATCTCAATATTTAATAAATCCTGAAATCACACACACGTGTAATAGGTAACATTTAAATATGATCAAATATGATTCATGTGAATATTTAATAATTTTATAGTTACTTTATAGTGGTTAATAAAATATTGACTTTCTTCAAAATCTAGTGAGAAAAAATTATCAACAGCAGAAGCCATTTTCATACTTTCTTCTGAAAAGCGTGTTTTTAAATTGTTAAGTACTGTATCCAGTATTACAAAATATATGTGATTTCTCCAATAACATTCAACTGAGTTTTCTACATTCTCAACTTCAGCAGCAGTTGTTGTAGTAACATTAAAATCTACTAAGTAGTTTGGTTCTCTTCTATTTCGTTTGGAATCTAGAATTAGTCATTGCATGAAATATTATAAAATATAGTTTTAATAATGATTCATATATTAATTACACTTAAAATATATGATAACTTACAACTTCTTGAAGGCACTTCCAATGAAATATCATGTTTATCCGCAAATCCTTTTATATTAGTCCATAAAACAGAAAATTCACCATCACATCGTTTTTTTTCAAAAGTATCTATAACGGCCTTAATAATACCAACAGCTTTCCCCAAAGTTGCAGTCTTTTGTTGTAACTTATTACTGAGTATATTAACAATGCACAATACTTCATTAAAAATAAATAAATTAACTACAAAAGACCCTTTGGTTATAGAAGAATAAATACCTGAAAATTAAAAATGGGTATATTAAAATTTGATGATCAGAATAAATATTTAATATCATATAATTGTTTGGTTATTACTAATTAAATTAATGAGATTGAGCCATTTATATATAATTATATATAATTACCAATAGCTTGGCTGACATTTCTATCCGAGTTTTCTTCAATCTCTCATGTATATTTGTAAAATAGCAGCAAAATTTGTAATGACAGCGTCACAGTTTTTATATCTACATACCCAACGTGTATCTGACATATGGATCATAGTTTTATTTTTCATGCCTAACTCCTTTTGAACTTCTTGCAACTTCTGATTCTTTGAAGGAAATGCAAAATGAACGTATATAGATTCTAATATGTTAAATAAATTTCTTGCGTCCTAATTAAATTTATAAAATAATAATTGTTAATTTTAAATATCATAACTTTTAATGACATAATACAATTAAATAAGTACCTACTTTGATATTTTTACACATGTCTACAACAACTAAGTTTAATCTATGCGCCATGCAATGTGTATAAATTGCTGTAGGGAATTTATTTTTAATTTTTGCTTGCACGCCCCCCAAATGGCCAGACATGACACTGGCTCCGTCGTGTGATTGGGCAATAACATGAGAATCTCCAATCTTAGATTTTTGTAAAAAATTCAAAATCATTGTAGCGAGAAAGTCTGCGTCATGACCTTTAGAAACTTCTAAGAATCCCAAAAACCGTTCGTGTATATCGAGATCTTTAGCATACCTTAAACACACAGACATTTGCTCACCTTTGAAACTCCTAAATAAGATAACAAACTATATTAATTTAGCACTTTATATTTTTACAATTAAATACTGTTATTTGGTATTTATGAGTTGTATATAATATATTTAAACTAATTACCTAGCTTCATCACACATTAAAGCGAAAAATCCATTTGTCTGTACTTCTAAAATTATTTTGTCTCTAACCATTTGAGCACAAATACTTAAAATTGGTTTTGAATTGACCAACTGGAATAATTAGTTGTACAGTTAAATTTTTTGGCAAATTGTTGATCAAATTTTTAGTAAATGACAAGCCTCTTTGAAATTTCCTGTAAAAATGACATATTTGTTATGAGTTTATAAAAAAATATTTGCTTATTTTAAGCACTTGGTAGGTACCTTGTTCAAAGAGTCTTTATCTTCAAAGTGGCCCCGAAGTGGGATTCCTTGGCGACTCAAATATAACAAAAATTTCAATAGTTTTGTTAAGTATTCTCGATTTTCATTTACTTCTTTTTGATGTCCTTCTGATAGCTTAGAGACTACACTACCTTTGGATTTACTTGACAATAAGAAGTATACTTTGTCTTGTTAATCAAGTGTTGTTTTGAAGAAGAATGTGAGTTACACTTCTCTCTAATCTAATTGTCCATAATAAGCAATATCAAATTATTATTTACACAATAATACAGTATTGATTATAATGCCAATCGCATATATAAATATTATCAAATAGAATACAAGTATAATAACTACTGTCTACTAGTCATTCTTTAGCTATGAATGCATTTTTTAGGTAACTGGTTAAAACAGTAGGTAACTTACTTTTCTCCCAATTTTGAAAACCTTAGTAGTGAAAGTGTCAGTGTCTTCATTATAATTTCCCAAACCAAATATTCGACAAAAATAACAAAATACAAATCTTTCTCACACTATATTCAAGCCAATCATAATTAGAATACAGTTTGCTTGAAAAAGACCTGTTTTGAATACCAAATTTGGTTTTGGGATATACCTAAAAAAAAAAATGTTGTTAAACCTTGTTAAACATTTTGAATTTGTTTAGTTCAGGGCTACTACCGTTACTAAAATTAAAAAAGTGAGAAGAGTGACTTGATTTTTTTGACAAAATATCATATTGTCACTTTTAATTGAATATTAACCAGATTTAAATTGAATAATTAAAATAAATTAAAATGGTATGTTCAACTTAACTATATTATTACTTTGATAACAAGTTAGGTACCTAAGTCTCAGCTTTTAATGAATCAAGTTACATTACCTATATTGTCATCAATTAATATTATATAATTTAAATTAAATTTAAATCAGTCTCTCTTGACCTAATTTATAACATAGTATTTAATTGACTTACAATTAATAATAAAAAAAACATTATTTATATTTTAACAAAAAATGTTAATGTTTATGTTTACAAACTTAATTATAATGTTACCACTTTCAAATTAAAATAACAATTATTAATTAGTCAGTTATTAATCAATCAATCTATTTTGGACTTTAGATGATATTTTCATAGACTCTTTTATATTCAATTTTGTTAATTTGAATATCTAGATAAAAACAACACATATCTCAAATATATATTGTGTATATATATATATATATTGTGTAACAATATATATATTGTTACACAAAATAGTGACAATAACTGACTATTTTCATGAGAATGCAAAAAAAGTGACAAAAAGTGACTTTGTAGCAGCCCTGTTAGTTTGACAATTTTTTTTAGTAGGAATTGAAAACTGACTTGTAATATAGGGGCGTGCGGGCCCGTGTTAATATCTCCTAAATCACTTGTAACTGACACATTTGGATCCATACTAATATGTTCGATAAATGTACTGTCATCTTTATCCATTACTTCTTGCATATCAGCCATAATACCGATATCTTCAGATTCAGAATTTCAGAAGTTATACTGGAAGTACCTATTATAATTAAAATTGATCATTGAATATAATCATGAAAAAATGTTAAAAGTGTAAAACGATGGAGCTTTAATTTTAGTGTAAAGACTATAGATTTTTACTTACTAGCAGTGGTAAATTTCTGTATTAGCTTCACAATTGGTTTTTTTTGTTGCATTTATACTTTTCAAATATTGAAAACATTTTTTTATGATTTTACGTGATTTTATAATTTATTAAACAAAGTAACTCAAATAGTTATTTCAAATAAACATAAAAAACTTAACGGAACACCATAAACAAATTTACGAATCAAACTTTATTGTTTTATTTTACTCGTTGCTCAGAGGTGGAACTGTGGCAGACTGACGAATGACGATAAATACAAGCAATTGCCTATTGAAATTACCCACGAGTCAATGTTATAAATAGAATTATTTATTATCATTATCAATGATAAAACCATAATAGTATAACATACAGACACACAGTACATTGGGGTTTCACTGGTTTGTCACACACTCACACAGTCACACTGCAAATGCGCCAGCGTTTTCGCCGAACGGCCGTCGGGTGTGTGTTATCGCCATCGCTACGGACCTACGGTATTACATGGAATATGTTCTATGGTATTACATTAACAAAATAACAACATCAAATAATCTAAATTTAATTGTCACTTTGATTTAATTGTAAAATATTTTTATAAGAAGTGATTACACCGATTATAGAATTATTACACGTTATTTTATTACTGTCTGCATACAGTATACAAAAACGTTTCATCGCATGATTAAATGCAATAATACAATAAAAACGGTTTTTCTATACATGCTGACTATTAAAATCTAAAAAAACGTGAAAAAATTTGGGGGTGCTAATTTTAAAACTGGGGGTGCTAAGCACACCCAAGCCCCCCCCAAATTGCGCCTATGAACTACCTATAATTATTTTTAATAGTTTTTTCATTTAAGATTATGGACAACTTAGTTTGAACTCTTTAACGTGTGTACCTACTATTAAATTTTTTCTAAATTTTTTTTTTCTCTTCTAAAATGCATTTGGCTGTGGGCGCCAACACCCCCTTTCAATTTTTTTTTTTAGTAGTGTGACTCTTGTTCAATTTTCGTGTAGATTTGAACATTGATAATCTGGTATCCTATGAATAATCCTTCTTTAATAAACTATATGTTTTGAATAATTTTTCTGTTTAAAATTATGGACATTTTAGTTTGAACTCTTTAACGTGTGTACCTACTATTTAATTTTTTCTAAATTTTTTTTTTGTTTTCTAAAATGCATTTGCCTGCGGGCGCCAAAACCTCCCTTCTAATTTTTTTTATGATTTTGTCTCTAGCCGAATTATTAAATATTGATAACCTTGAACCATACGAATAATCCTTCTTTAATAAACTGAATATTATGAAAAGTTTTTTCCGTTTAAGATTATGGAAATCTCAGTTTGAACTCTTTATAACGTGTGTTCCTACTATTTAATTTCTTCAACATTTTTTTTTTTTGTTTTCTAAAATGCATTGCCTGCGGGCGCCAAACCCCTCTTTCAATTTTTTTTTTAAGTAATGTGACTCTTGTTGAAATTTGTGTAGACTTGATTATTGTTAATCTGGCAACCATACAAATATTTCTTCTTTTAAAAACTTAATATTTAGAATAGTTTTTCTATTTAAAATTCTGGGCATTTTTGTTTGTAATGTGTATTCCTAAAGTAAAATTTTTTCCAAATTTTGTTTTTTTTGTTTACTAAAATGCATTTGCCTGCGGGCGCCAACACCCTCTTTCAATTTTTCTTTATAGTAGTGTGACTCTAGTTGAATTTTTTTGTAGACTTGAACATTGATAATCTAAAACTCTATGAATAATCCTTCTTAAATGAACTACCTATAATTATTTTTAATAGTTTTTTCATTTAAGATTATGGACAACTTAGTTTGAACTCTTTAACGTGTGTACCTACTATTAAATTTTTTCTAAATTTTTTTTTTTGTCTTCTAAAATGCATTTGGCGGTGGGGCGCCAACCACCCACTTTCAATTTTTTTTTTAGTAAGTGTGGACTCTGTTTCATTTTCGTGTAGATTTGACATTGATAATCTGGTATCCTATGAATCATCCTTCTTAATAAACTATATGTTTTGAATACTTTTTCTGTTTAAAAATTATGTGACATTTTAGTTTGAACTCTTTACGGTGTACCTACTATTTAATTTTTTCTAATTTTTTTTTTTTTCTATATGCCATTTGCCTGCGGGCGCCAAAACCTCCCTTCTAATTTTTTTTATGATTTTGTCTCTAGCCGCATTATTAAATATTGATAACGCTTAACCATAATTTTTCCTTCCTTAATAAACTGAATCTTATAAAAGTTTTTTTTTCCGTTTAAGATTATGGAAATCCAGTTTGCACTCTTTATAACGTTGTTCCTACTATTTGAATTTTCTTTTCTCAAACATTTTTTTTTTTTGTTTTCTAAAATGCATTGCCTGCTGGCGCCACCAACCCTCTTTCAATTTTTTTTTTAAGTAATGTTGACTCGTTGGTTGAACTTTGTTTAGATTGATTATTGGTTAATCTGGCACCACACAAATATTTCTTCTTTTAAAAACTTACTATTTAGAATAATTTTTTCTATTTAATTCTGGCCAATTTTTGTTTGTAATGTTTTTCCTAAAAGAAAATTTTTTCCAATTTTTTGTTTTTTTTGTTTAATAAAATGCTTTGCCTAGCGGCGCCAACACCCTCTTTCATTTTCTTTTATAAGTAGTGTGACTCTAGTTGAATTTTTTTGTAGACTTGAACATTGATACTCTAAAACTCTATGAGTAATCCTTCTTAAATGAACTACCTAATAATATTTTTATAGTTTTTTTTTCATTTAAGATTATGGACAACTTAGTTTGAACTCTTTAACGTGTGTACCTACTATTAAATTTTTTCTAAATTTTTTTTTTTGTCTTCTAAAATGCATTTTGCTGTGGGCGCCAACACCCCCTTTCAATTTTTTTTTTTAGTAGTGTGACTCTTGTTCAATTTTCGTGTAGATTTGAACATTGATAATCTGGTACCCTATGAATAATCCTTCTTTAATAAACTATATGTTTTGAATAATTTTTCTGTTTAAAATTATTGAGCATTTTTGTTTGTACTTTGTCATGTGTATTCCTTAAGTTTAATTTTCTGCATATATTTTTTTTTGGTTTCTAAAATGCATTTGCCTGCGGGCGCCAACACCCTCTTTCAATTTTTTTTTTAAGTAATAAGACTCTTGTTGAACTTTTGTATAGACTTGATTATTGTTAATCTGGCGCCATACAAATATTTCTTCTTTTAAAAACTTAATATTTTGAATAGTTTTTCTGTTTAAAATTCTGGCCATTTTTGTATGTAATGTGTATTCCTAAAGTAAAATTTTTTCCAAATTTTGTTTTTTTTGTTTACTAAAATGCATTTGCCTGCGGGCGCTAACACCCTCTTTCAATTTTTTTTTTAAGTAATGTGACTCTTGTTGAACTTTTGTGTAGACTTGATTATTGTTAATCTGGCACCATACAAATATTTCTTCTTTTAAAAACTTAATATTTAGAATAGTTTTTCTATTTAAAATTCTGGGCATTTTTGTTTGTAATGTGTATTCCTAAAGTAAAATTTTTTCCAAATTTTGTTTTTTTTGTTTACTAAAATGCATTTGCCTGCGGGCGCCAACAC
>SSSL01000518.1:0-15548 GCA_008086715.1 Sitobion miscanthi
TCATAAAGCCCAACTGATAATAATATTAGATTCTATGAAAAAGTTATAAAAAGCATTATCATTAATAATGTTTGAAATAAATACTATGAACTAGGACCGTAACATAGCTAGGTATTTCTATATTTTTAGCTGCCATAATTTCTGTAAAAATATTAGGAAAATGTATTAAGTACCGAAAAGTGCTAAATTTGAGCTATACTGATAATATTAATTCATAAAAATTATCATAGAAGGTTAGGTACTGTTATTCCACATACCTATTAAGTTTAATTTAACTACTAAAACCAGTGGCGCCGGGGTCTTCAAAAATGGTGGTTCAAAATATCATCTTAGTTTAGTACCTACCACACACCACCGATGGACCAATAACCAATAGTTGATACATTTTAAACAAATATAACATATAACTATATACGTATCAATGAAATTATTTTAATATAATATATCAACAATGTAGCTATACATACATAATGTTACTTGATAAAACCTAATAAAGCAGCAGCAAGTAGTATTCTCACTGTGGCGAATGAAAGTTAGCTATATTCACAATGTAAATAATTTAATTCAATGAAATTCATCAGTTTTAAAAATATAAAAACCGTTAAACCGATAGCCAAAAGTTTAAAAATATAAAACAAAGTAAGTGGAGAACATATTAATAAAAAATAAAATTCCATCAAATTTAATTAACAAATAAAATTATTATATCATAGTCATTAGTCATTACCCGTTTTAAAATAAATTATAATAGTAAATAGGTAGCCAATTATATTATGGAACATTATTTTATATTCCATATTTTGTAAAATGTGAACACCGCTAACACCAACTTTACTTTAGGTATACATTGTAAACATTTATGCTTTCATATGAAGCATAATAATAAAGAAAATGTTATATTTTAGCTGCATAGCCACTATGGTTAGATTATGAATAATTTTATACACTTTAATTTAACTATACGATCTCATTAAACATTACTACATAATGTTTTTTTTTAACATTATTAATGATGTGTGAACATTATTACCTATCTACTAAGAACAGAAAATAAAAACTCATAGATTTAAAATTCTTTTGATAAAATTAAGGAGTTGAATATCATATTATTTTATCTAAAGATTAGTATGTATAAAATATTAAATATACTAAAGTTAAAGTCAAAATTCTCGAATAAATCTGAAGTCAACTAACCAAATAAGTATAGTATAATATCATAACGAACTCCAAGAATAATGGTACCTAATTAAGTATAAAATAAAAATCGAAGTAAACTGTAAAATAGTTTTTAATTTTTGTTAATTTTAACTAGTTTAACAAAATTCAGGGGGAGGGAAGAAAAGAGGTGGGCAGAAATATATATAATAGAGTAACCCTAATTACTTACATAATATGGGCGAGGAGAAATTATTTATATAGACACAACTATAGTTAATATTTAAGGTACTACCGACGGAAATTACTGAATTTTATATAATTATATCTATGAATTAGGTATTCAATAAATCAAAGTATTTACAAAGAAAAATACGTAACTACATAGTTCTATAATATTTATTACCATCAGACTATAAAAATATTAATTTATAGACAAATTAAACAATATTAATAAAAACAATACTCAAAAGTTTCATCAATTTTTCTTTTTTTTTTGAAAAATATGTTCACAGGTTTATACAAAATTACAATTACGCCTGTTTTAAATTATAACTTGATATTATATTATTAGACACCCCAGTGCCAACACGCACCCACCCACCCCAATTTAGGTGGTTTCATTTGAACACCTGAAAGTACGTACTCGGCGCCACTGACAAAACATTCTAGTAGAGTTGAAAAAAAATTTGGTTCCCACGACTCTGATCACATAAACTTTAAATTACTAAACTACGGGTCTGCATGCAGTTTATATAGATCTAAATAAATCCAAAAACAAAAAACATATATTGCTTCAAAAAATTAAAAATAAAATATTTGTATTGTAAAATAGGTAGGTGGTAACTATCAAAAAAAAAAAAAAACTAAAAAAAATCACTGGAATCTATACTAATATTACTATATTGTAATAGAGTTCAAATTGTTTATTAACTACATTATAAAAAATTAACTAAAGTTCAATATAATACATTATAACACGCGTTCAAATGTACCTTTCACACCACATATTTGTTTATTTCACACAGTCTCTCTTCAATTTCAAATTTTTCTTCAAATTATCCCAAATTATCTGCAAAATATAAAATGTTTAGTTAAATTGGAAGACGTGACTAGTATTAAAATCATAATCCCTAAAAGAGAGGCGGGCGCACATTACTATATCGACAGGGGGACTGGTGCAAGTGTCGTCTCCATAAATATCATAAACAATCTTATATTCGGAATACAAACTTGTATTAGTTACAAACTCCTGAAATTAAGAGTTAGTTTGAGGATTTATTAATTCCTAAAAGGAAATGCCTCAAAGTCGCCACCGTAGGTTGAGGGACCGTAGTTTTTAGTATAGGCCCGTCCACCAATAAGTACCTGAAAAAAAAAAACAAAAAACGATTAATTTCAAATATAGAAGGTATTTATATAATGTGACTTTTATCAAGATGATTGTGTTAGTCACCAGTCTTGTTGTGGTTTGTTAAATGACATTGTCTTATGTTTTCCATCTAATTAAACAAAACCTGAGAATGAATTGAATGAAACACAAATATAAGAGATAGGAAGACTGTGCGTTGATTTACCAATTTGTCGTAAATGTACTTTTTGAAGAGAGGAAGGTGGGCTGGGCTGTTTATATCAGGAGTATGGGGGACACGGCTGAGAATTTCATATAGAATTGAAATATTTGTGGGGACACTGGACGACCAAGGACTATGTGTCTATGGTGTCCATAGCATGTTTCAATAAGTCCAAATAAAATGTAATTGAATACGTTATAAAGTTGCCCCATGCTCGACCATTATCATGGTTTTTTAAAAAAAATCTTTAAAAATATTGTTCTAAAAAAAACTTCACGTGCATGTGTTGTCCTCCAAGTGTGTGTTGTGCGAGGATTTAGATGCTGATTAATCGTAATAGAGGGACTCGTTGAGCGCGTTTGATGTAGCTTTTTTACAAATGTTACCTCGAGTGAGTTTGGATTGGCTCCATCTAATCAAAATGATTATGGATAGGACATATGGTCTCGAGGGGAAATCACAATTGAGGCCAAAAATAATTAGTATATCCTATATCTATATAAAGGAGTCCCTACTAATTCCTTCCCATCTCTGGACCTTTGGCCTCAAAGGTATTTATTCCTAGGCGGTGTTTTACCTATCCATATCTTATTTATAATGGGCTCTTCATATTCATGGATTTATGATATAGTTCCCCGTTTGTCATTCTCTCCCCAGTACCTCTATTGTTGTCTACTCTCTAGTGTCCCCCGTACAGATATATGTCACACACCCAGAGCCATTTCTTCCTCGTATTCGCCCCCGCATACTCTAGCCCTCATATTTCCCTTCACTATTATACTTCCTTTTCTCGCATCCCTTCTTCCACCCTTCAGTAACGTGTTCTTCCCTAATACATCGTCATCAAGGACTTTGTTCTTTGTCCTCATGCTTAGGTCATTTAAACCATCCTTCATTCGGTTTTTTGTTCCCCCGATTTTGAAGCATTCTTATCTAGTATTTCTGTGCTTACTTGTAACGACTAGCCGCGCCTATATTGTTTGTCTTTTCCTGTGAGCATCTTTCCGCGGAAAGTCTTTCCACCTTTCAATAACTATTTTTAGCATATGCTTCCTGTATCCGCCGCATCCTTTGCGATGTCTACTTCTCGTTTACCTAATCATTACACCTATTGTATCCTTTAGCTACATTTAATTCCTTACATATTTACAATTATTCTTTTATAACTTAGGTTCGGTTCTAGGTATTGTTTATACGTGACCGGCACTCACGATACGGTCAACTTCACCATTATCATCAGTGTTTTTTTAGTTCCCTACTTGCGTCTTATTTATCATTTGCCTACTCGTTCATGTACTCCGCCGTCTTTCCCTTGTTGTACCCCCCCCCACCTCCTCGCTCTATTATATTACCCATTATAATTCCCTTCCCAATACCCGTATACACAATGAGAGTCACTTTTCTTCTTGATGAGTGTTCTCTCCTCTCTCTTTCTATACTTTTCATCGTTTTTACCACGAAATTCCATTCTTTATGTATTAATACAACTTTTTGTATTTGTAATATTTTTTTTTATTATTATATATTCTTTTTTAACTGTCTTCTGTCCGTTGCTGCCTTCATATGCCCTTCTCATACACCCTCCACTCACTGCGATTCTATGCTTCAATTATCGATACTCAGTGTATTTTAGCCTCACTTTACACCTGTCCCTAGTCCTTTTTATCTTTATAAATATGGCCCTTTCCCTACAGGCTGTCCTCGGCGCTATCCCCTATTTTTTGTCTACTTTTTTTGATGATATTTGCTCCCAGCCACATCCTATCCCACCCCCTTTTTTTTGACATTTCCTGCTTCCTTTTAAAAACCCTTATCATGTCCTATGAGAATGTTGTTCTCTAATTCTTTTTATACCATTTATGTCTCTCTCTATTTGTAGTTCGTGCACTATTTAACTCATACTCCCTCCCCCCTGCTTCCACTCATCACTTGTTCGCTCCTACATTATTACCTCCTTTTACATGGTACCCTTTTTTACATAAATATCGATTTATGGCCCTCTTCCAGGAATTCTGAGAGCATTTTGAGTTATTAGGTTACTGTCCCTTCCAGCTATCACTATGTTCCCAGCTAATCATTTGCCGATTCTTCTCTTTGTTTTAGGGTAGTTCACCCCCTGAGTTTAGTCAATACAACACTCTCATGTTTACACAATCCATTTGACATTCATATAGCTTTGCATCTTCTATTAAATTACTACATTTCAAACTTCATTCCTCTCGCGTTCTCTACATTTTTTACTCCAATTTACTTCATTTCCTCTCTTCTAACCTAGCCGGAAGTACACCTGTTTGTGTCTCACAATCCTTTTTGTAAGAAGTATACATTATCCATCGTTTATGCACTCATAATTTTATTTTTTATCATAGTCTGCGGCTCTCGTTTACAGTTGCTGCCATCAAATTTTAAGATTTATCTAACACCACTTGACCCTTTTTGCATATTTCTCCACATTTTTATTCATCTCTTTAATTGCACACTTACCTGTACCTTACTTACCATAACATATGTTATATACTGTCATTTTGGTGCTTCATTAGCTTCCCTTTATGTTCGTGCTTTAAAATTATCCTCGTGCACTATCGTCTGTCGGATATTGTACTTGATTTAGTATACCTTGACATATCTTTCTTTTTACTTGTTTTGCTATATTCTATCTCTAGTCTCTCTAACCACACTGTGTTGCCTCTTTCTTATCCTTTTTTTCCCCCTTTTTACCTCTCCCCATTCTTCTCCATGCGTGCCAGGATTGCTACACTACCCCCTACTCTTACATCACTGTATCATATGCTTTTTATTATTTATACATAATTCGATGTTGTTTAACTTATTACTGCATGCCTTTTTTTGCCCTCCTTAACATTTCAATTTTATTCGTAATTTTTTAAACCTGTTGTTTATTTTTTGTTAGATATTATTTATACATTGATAACCTGATACCACTGTTATTATCGTTTTTTAGTGAGAGATCATTTTGAATAGTTTTTTTGTTGAAAATTCGGGCAATTTGTAGTACTTTGTAATGTGTATTCCTCAAGTAGCTAAAATGGTTCGAAATATTTTGTTTGGTTTTCAAAATGCTGGCCTGCGGGCGCCAACACCTCCCTTGTAATTTTTTTTGATGATTTTGGTTCTAGCCGAATTAGTAAACAATGATAACCTTTTGGGACTCATACGAATAAAAAGTGTTTCCGTTTTAAGATTATGGACATCTTAGTTTGAACTCTTTAATGTGGTTCCTACATTTAATTTTTCATAAATTTTGTTTTGTTTTCTTAAAGGCATTTGCTCGGGCGCCCACACCCCCTTTCAAATTTTTTTTTTAGTAATGTGACTCTAGTTAATTGCTGTGTAGAATTGAAATTGATTTTCTGGTACCCTATGAATAATCTTTCTTTAATAAACTATATGTTTTTGAAAGTTTTCGTTTAAAAATTATTGAGAATTTTTGTTTGACTTTGTCATGTGTAGTCCTTGAAGTAGATAATTTTTTCTCATTATTTTTTTAGTTTGTGACTAGTTGAATTCTGGTAGATTGAACATTGATAATCTGGTTTACCCTATGAAAAATCCTTCTGTAAATGAACTACCTATAATTATTTTGAAGATATTTTTTTCATTTAAGATTATGGACAACTTAGTTTGAACTCTTCTTAACGTGTTTGTACTACTGTTTAATTTTTCTAAATTTTTTTTTTGTTTCTAAAGCATTTGCCTGTGGGCGCCCCGGCACCCCCCTTTCAATGTTTTTTTTGTAATGTGCCTCTCTTTGAATTTTTGTGTCGACTAAACATTGATAATCTAATACCCTATGAATAATCCTTCTTTAATAAACTAAATATTTTGAATAGTTTTTCTGTTTAAATTATTGGGCATTTTTGTTTGTACTTGTCCTGTGTATTCCTAAAGTATAATTTTTCCATATTTTTTTTTTTTGGTTTCTAAAATGCATTTGCCGGCGGGCGCCAATACCCCCTTTCATTTTTTTTTTTAGTTGTGTGTACCTACTATTTAATTTTTTCTAAATTCTTTTTTTGTTTTTTCTAAAATGCAATTGCCTGCGGGCGCCAACACTTCCCTTCTAATTTTTTTTTATGATTTTGTATCTAGCCGAATTATGAAACAATGATAACCTTGACTCATACGAATAATCCTTCTTTAATGAACTAAATATTATGAAAAGTTTTTTCCGCTTAAGATTATGGACATCTTAGTTTGAACTCTTTAATGTGTGTTTCTACTATTTAATTTTTTCTAAATTTTTTTTTTTGTTTTCTTAAATGCATTTGCCTGCGGGCGCCCACACCTCCCTTTCAATTTTTTTTTTTTTAGTAATGTGACTCTAGTTAAATTCTGTGTAGACTTGAACATTGATATTTGGTACCCTAGGAATAATCTTCTTTAATAAACTATATGTTTTGAATAGTTTTTATGTTTAAAATTATTGGGCATTGGTTTGTACTTTTTTCCTGTGTATTCCGAAAGTATAATTTTCTACATATTTTTTTTGCCGTTTCTAAAATGCATTTGACTGGCGGGGCGGCCAACCAACCCCTTTCAATGTTTTTTTTTTTATTAGTGTGTACCTGCTATTTAATATTTTCTAATTTTTTTTTGTTTTCTTCAATAATTCCTTCTTAAATGAACTACCTATAATTATTTTAATAGTTTTTTTCATTAAAGATTATAATCATTTAGTTCGAACTCTTTAATGTGTTGTTCCTACTATTTAATTTTTTTCGAAATTTTTTTTTTTGTTTTCTTAAATGCATTTGCCTACGGGCGCCAACACCCCCTTTCAATTTTTTTTTTTTATTAGTGTGTACCTGCTATTAATATTTTCTAAATTTTTTTTGGTTGCTTTCAATAATCCTTCTTAAATGACTACCTATAATTATTTTAATAGTTTTTTTCATTAAAGTTATAATCATCTTAGTTCGAACTCTTTAATGTGTGGTCCTACTATTTAATTTTTTCTAATTTTTTTTTTTGTTTTCTAAATGCCGTTGCCTGCGGGCGCCAACACCTCCCTTCTATTTTTTTTTTATGATTTTGTATCTAGCCGTTTTTTTAAACATGATAACCTTGACTCCTACGAATAATCCTTCTTTAATGAACTAAATATTATGAAAAGTTTTTTCCGTTAAGATATGGACATCTTAGTTTGAACTCTTTAATGTGTGTTTCTACTATTTAATTTTTTCTAAATTTTTTTTTGTTTTCTAAAATGCATTTGCCTGAGGCGCCAACACCCCCTTTCAATTTTTTTTTTTTAGAGGAGTGTGGCTAGTTTAATTTTTGTGTAGATTTGAACATTGATAATCTGGTACCCTATGAATAATCCTTCTTAAATGAACTACCTATAATTTTTTTTAATAGTTTTTTTTAAAATTTATGGACATCTTAGTTTGAACTCTTTAACGTGTGTTCCTACTATTTATTTTTTCAAATTTTTTATTTGTTTTCTATCATAATGCACTTGCCTGCGGGCGCCCACACCCCCTTTCATTTTTTTTTTTTATTAGTTTGTGCCTGCTTAAATATTTTCTAGATTTTTTTTGTTTGTCTTTTCTGAATAATCCTTCTTAAATGAACTACCTCTAATTATTTTAATAGTTTTTTTCATTAAAGATTATAACATCTTAGTTCGAACTCTTTAATGTTGTGCCTACTATTTAATTTTTTCTAATTTTTTTTTTTGTTTTCTAAAATGCATTTGCCGCTGCGGGCGCCACACCTCCCTCTATTTTTTTTTTATGATTTTTTGTACTCTAGCCGATTTTTAAACAATGATACCTTGACTCTACAATCTCCTTCTTAAGAACTAAATATTATGAAAAGTTTTTTCCGTTTAAGATTATGACATCTTCTGTTTGAACCTTTAAATGTGTGTTTCTACTATTTAATTTTTTCTAAATTTTTTTTTTGTTTTCTAAAATGCATTTGCCTGAGGCGCGCCAACACCCCCTTTCAATTTTTTTTTTTTAGGAGTGTGGCTCTAGTTTAATTTTTGTGTAGATTTGAACATTGATAATCTGGTACCCTATGAATAATCCTTCTTAAATGAACTACCTATAATTTTTTTAATAGTTTTTTTCATTAAAATTATGGACATCTTAGTTTGAACTCTTTAACGTGTGTTCCTACTATTTATTTTTTCAAAATTTTTTATTTGTTTTCTATATGCACTTGCCTGCGGGCGCCCACACCCCCCCTTTCAATTTTTTTTTTTTTTTAGTTTTGTGATTCTAGTTGAATTTTTATGTAGACTTGAACATTGATATTCTGGTACCCTATGAATAATCCTTCTTTAATAAACAAAATTGTTTGAATAGTTTTTCTGTTAAAATTCTGGGCTTTTTGTTTGTACTTTGTCATGTGTGTTCCTACTTTAATTTTTTCTACATTTTTTTTTCTTTTCTAAAATGCATTTGCCTGCGGGCGCCAATACCTCCCTTCTAATTTTTTTTTATGATTTTGTCTCTAGTCTAATTATTAAATATTGATAACCTTGAATCATACGAATAATCCTTCTTTAATTGACTGAATATTGTGAAAAGTTTTTTCCGTTTAAGATTATGGACATCTTAGTTTGAACTCTTAATGTGTGTTCCTACTATTTAATTTTTTCTAAATTTATTTTGTTTTCTTAAATGCATTTGCCTACGGGCGCCAACACCCCCTTTCAATTTTGTTTTTTTTATTAGTGTGTACCTGCTATTTAATATTTTCTAAATTTTTTTTTTGTTTTCTTCAATTCTTCAATAAACCTTCTTAAATGACTACCTATAATTATTTTTATTGTTTTTTCATTAAAGATTATAATCATCTTAGTTCGAACGAACTCTTTAATTTGTGTTTCCTACTATTTAATTTTTTCTAAATTTTTTTTTTTGTTTTCTAAAATGCATTTGCCTGCGGGCGCCAAACCCTCCCTTCTATTTTTTTTTTATGATTTTGTATCTAGCCGTTTTTTAACAATGATAACCTTGACTCCTACGAATAATCCTTCTTTAATGACTAAATTTATGAAAAGTTTTTCCGTTTAAGATTATGGACATCTTAGTTTGAACTCTTTAATGTGTGTTTCTACTATTTAATTTTTTCTAAATTTTTTTTTTGTTTTCTAAAATGCATTTGCCTGAGGGCGCCAACACCCCCTTTCAATTTTTTTTTTTTAGGAGTGTGCTCTAGTTTAATTTTTGTGTAGATTTGAACATTGATAATCTGGTACCCTATGAATAATCCTTCTTAATTAACACCTATAATTTTTTTAATAGTTTTTTTCATTAAAATTTATGGACATCTTAGTTTGAACTCTTACGTGTGTTCCTACTATTTAATTTTTTCAAAATTTTTTATTTGTTTTCTATAATGCCTTGCCTGCGGGCGCCCACACCCCCCCTTTCATTTTTTTTTTTTTTTAGTTTTGTGATTCTAGTTGAATTTTTATGTAGACTTGAACATTGATATTCTGGTACCCTATGAATAATCCTTCTTTAATAAACAAAATGTTTTGAATAGTTTTTCTGTTTAAAATTCTGGGCTTTTTTGTTTGTACTTTGTCATGTGTGTTCCTACTATTTAATTTTTTCTACATTTTTTTTTCTTTTCTAAAATGCATTTGCCTGCGGGCGCCAATACCTCCCTTCTAATTTTTTTTTATGATTTTGTCTCTAGTCTAATTATTAAATATTGATAACCTTGAATCATACGAATAATCCTTCTTTAATTGACTGAATATTGTGAAAAGTTTTTTCCGTTTAAGATTATGGACATCTTAGTTTGAACTCTTTAATGTGTGTTCCTACTATTTAATTTTTTCTAAATTTTTTTTTGTTTTCTTAAATGCATTTGCCTGCGGTCGCCCACACCCCCCTTCAATTTTTTTTTTTTTAGTTATGTGACTCTAGTTGAATTTCTGTGTAGACTTGAACATTGATATTCTGGTACCCTATGATTAATCCTTTTTTAATAAACTAAATTTTTTGAATAGTTTTTCTGTTTAAAATTATTGGGCATTTTTGTTTGTACTTTGTCATGTGTATTCCTTAAGTATAATTTTCTCCATATTTTTTTTTTTGGTTTCTAAAATGCATTTGCCCGCGGGTGCCAACACCCCCTTTCAATTTTTTTTTTTTAGTAGTGTGACTCTAGTTGAATTTTTGTGAAAGCTTGAACATTGATAATCAAATACCGTATGAAGAATCCTTCTATAATAAACTAAATATTTTGAATAGTTTTTCTGTTTAAAATTCTGGGCGTAAAACTTTTGAACTCAAACATTAAAATTGCCTTCCTGGGCAATTTTATAAATACGATTTAGAACCCTTTCGTTCTCGATTAGTTTTTTCTGTTTAAGATTCTGGATATTTTAGTTTGAACTTTGTTATGTGTATCCTTACAGTATAATTTTTTAATTTATTTAATTTTTTTAAATCAGTGATTTGCATACCGGGTTTAAAATGGAGTGCACCGAGTTCCACAAAAGTGCGAATTTAGTGTTGGGACGGTTCACGGTTGTACGTCTATTTTTTACGATTCCACAAAAGTTAAAATGTATTGACCAGACATAATTGAATTAAATCAGCAGTGACATTTTCGGTGTTTGTGGGGTTCGGTGTATTTATTCTATTTGAATAAACAATGTTTATAATATATGTAGGTATATTAAATTTTGAAAAAAAAATACATTTATTCATTTAGAAATGGAAACACCCCACCGGCTTCAAATTAAGAATGTTTTTTTTTTATCACACTGCCATCAAGCTCCTTTGATGAAACCGTTTTTCTAATTTCAATATTCTCTTTCATGTAACATAAATTTAATACATATATTATAACGTAACATAATTCATATGAGATACATAAGGAGAACTGTAATAAAGATTTACCATTTTTTTTATTATTTGATTAAATATAATTTTTAAAATAATATTATAAAATTTCTTTTTTATTCCTGTATATGCGATATCTTAGCTTATGATTTTAAATTAAAAAAAAAAAAAAAATCTATTCCAGTGATTGCTTCTGTAAGTTTTTGTGATGTTGTTTTGGGCGGCAACGTTTCAAAATATTCGAAATTATATTTTTAAATACCTTGTTGTCTTGTGTTGTATTTTTCCAACCAGACAGTGCGGTTGACCCGGGGCCGTGGGTTCGATGCCGGCGGCCGGGATTGATGATAATTTGCGGCGGCCGTGTTAAATTAGATTTTTTTTTTCGCATTTTTTTTTTTCGTCATTTACATTATCAACGCACGCGCTTTTTGCCGTTTTTTTCGAAAATTCGAGTTTTAGCCCTCTTCGACGCGTCTCGGGGCCCCGTTCTTCCGTAATTCGCGTTCCCCGCTAAATTCGTAGTTCGCGGTCGGCCCCGCTTTGTTCGCGGACGGGGCCTCTGCGGAGAAATCGATTGCCGCGAGCGCGGCGTCGTAACGTTTTTCGAAAATTTTCGCCGCGGGTCGCCTAAAACCCCCCTTTGAGACGCCCGACCTCCGTGACGAAGACGTATTCGCGTTCCGGTTTACACGTCCGAGGGCCGACGCAGTGGGATCGCCCGCTCTAAAGCCCTGAGCGGACATCGAAATCGCGTTCGGAATTCGCCGGGACGGCTATACGGCTTAAGTCATAGATTTGACGTTGTATCTCAACTCAGTAGGTAGGTAGGTAGGTAAGGTGTCGGTTAGGTTGACCCGTGGTCGTGGGTTCGATGCCGGCGGCCGGAAATGTCGATAATTTGCGGCGGCCGTGATATATCAGATTTTTTTTTTCGTCATTTACATCATCACTTTACGCGATTTTTTTCACATTTTTCAAATATTTTCGAGTTTTACCCCTTAATTAATGGGGCTCTGGGCGGCCCCGTTCGGACATTATTCACGTTCTCTCGAAGACGTATTCGCGTCCCTCGCTATATTTATGCACCGCGCGCGGCCGCACTTTCCCCGGGACGACGTCGAGAGCCGAGTGCGGATATCGCCGCCGTCGAGTGGGTATTACACATACATGCGTTGGAAGGTAAGATTTTTTTCGCGAATCTCACGTTTTCTACGTCTTAGGGCGAAGTGGTCGCGAGGCCCTTCACAACGCCCTCTGAAGGACGTCTAAACCGCGTTCGTAATTCGCCGGGACGCCGAAACGGTTTAAGAGAAAATCATGTGTACAAAGACACCAATATACTAAATATGTATGGATTTTATTATTCTTGGTAACTTAATATAAACATAACGGTCACGATGTTTGCGTTAGGTGCGTACCTAATGTCTTGACACATAATAATAATATCTATTACTTCAATTGTGTACCTATTTACGTTTAAATTTACAACAATGTTGTACACGAATGACGTAGGTAAATAACGTTTGGTTAGGTGGTTGTTTTTTATTATTACCCAATACATATGTACGTGTTTATGTATGCGTGTAGCGTGTGTAATATTAAAACACAGACTTCTATAATAGAAGTCTGTGTATTAAAAGTGGTTAGTGGACCATCAATTTTTATCAATTACGATACTACAGCACGACCGTTACGCAACATTCTATGTGCTATCGGTTGTGGAGCGGAGCTGCGGGGGGACCAACTTTAGCGACACGAAACGCGCCCGTGTCAACCTGCCTCATCTAACCGGCGCTCTTGCAACGCACATCACCTCTCACGGAAAACCCTAATATACGTTGTTATTCAGTGCTTTCCTTTGAGTTTTGTAGTTTTGCATTGGGCGCTTTTCACATACCGGTGAGTACAACTTTCTACTACTATATAATATTCAGATAAACTACAGGTGTATTGCGAACGATCATATTTTCACCACCTACAGACATCGTTTTCCGCTAGCCATCATGGCGCGTTTCGTGTTTTTTCGTACACCGCAAATGTACTTTGAATACCTATAACGTTTTTTGTATCCAAATTCGTATTAGCCGTGTACCTATGTTTTCCAGTTGGTGTAATCGACGTGCAAGTCCGTTAACCGTTTCGGCGCGTTACCTTTGCGGTACACGTATTTTACATTGTCGCTTCACATTTTGCGTTATTTTGTTGCTGGTATGTAATTTTTCGTATTTTTTCTATTTTTTAGAATGACACACATAGCCGGTTATACACGTAAGTACCGGTGTGTACCTATTAATTCTAAAAATAACACACGAGTCGCTGATAACAAACTGATACTGATCATTATATTCGGTTGCAACGATTTTTTTATGACTAGTTTTTCATATTTAGTACTTACTTTTTACTTATTTTTATGATAATATTATACAGTATGGACTATAGCCTGTTCGTGATGCTTTTAGGCTATTCAAAATGGTCAAACGCTGTGCGCTATGCGGAGTTGTGGACAACATCATTGACGTTTCCGTACACAAGTAAATCACCCAACACGTTAATACTTATATATTATAATAATTATATGTCACCTTAGATTTCCAATTGCCGTAAATCGTCGTCTTGAGTGGGTGGCATTTGTGGTGGACCAAGGATTTCCCGTCAATCACACGTCTAAGCTGTGTTCGAGGCATTTCGTCCCCGGTGTTGACTACGCTGTGGGAAACGCGGAGCGCCGCCGTCTTTCGACAACAGCAGTGCCGTCTTTGATGAGTGTATAAATTATATTAAATTCAAACATTGCAGTCACCCGTGACTCTACACCCGTCGGGCTGGACTTCAGTAATTACTCTTATCACTAATACTGTTGTGTACTCTCATGAGTTTAATGTATCTACGGTGTATGTTAGCAACATAACTTAATTTAATAACTTAACTCAATGACATTCGAGGTTTAAACATATGATGAGCTCACAAAAGTATACTCTAAATCTAATAAATAGGCGCGTGCTACGGATTGATACACAAAATAAGAGAATGACATATTATTATAGCAAGAGTCATGATATTACATTGATATACTTTTCACTTTAATGCCTTTTCATAACACCGTGTGGATCACATATCTTTATTATTTCAAGTTTGATCAATTTTCACAACATTTACAATATGGGAATTACCTACTTAATATAGTGTAGCCAACTTTTTATATATGATTCGACAAAAATTTCTGCAGCGCTAGGTTACGCTATTTCCATAGTATGTAACTATCAAAGTTAAGCCAATGACATGAGTAATGTCTAACCTACGGTGAAAATCCTTACATGCTTGATTATTCACTGTGCTCTTAGATACATATGTTTCTTTACCATCTTAATACTTTACTATACTACTATACTATACTATACTGGCTCGGTAAAGCATTCTTGAAAACTAAATGTCCTATTTTATCATAAAACTTTCATTCAACTTATCATTTTATTGGAAATTAAATTGTAGAATAACTGAACGAAATTCAATTGTGTCATTGCTGTTTCAGATTTCAATTGCTTATCAAACACTGGGTCAAGCTTATTTTTCATACATTGACTAAAATTTGATACCTAAATTAACTTATAAATATACTAATATATCAACTTTTACTATGGGTATATTGACCTAAATGAAACACTTGAGGTTTTCTCACATAAATTTACATTTTCTTAATGTTACTACTACACAAAGTAGGTATTACTAGACTCTTTACTAACGTCTCCTTTTATTGTGAACTGTGTACTGGATAAGTGTTTTATTGGCTTTTCACATATTGGCTTACTGTTAGCAATGTCAAGATTATTTTAATACTTTCTTTCCTTTATTTATACAACTAACTTTGTTTGTACTACATTGTAACATATTTACTACTGATGTGTGTTATATCAATACATAGTGGTAATAAATATAGGTGTACTTGATTTTATCACATTGAGACTCTTTAAAAAATAATTTT
>SSSL01000077.1:0-13563 GCA_008086715.1 Sitobion miscanthi
AAGGGATTTGGCTAAGTAAAGCATGTTTCCCTATAATTGATGCCCCACTCCGGACTGATGAAAGTTTTAGAAAAAAAGAAGATTCAAAATATCACAATGGACCTACAATTTTAGTTAATATACCTAAATTTTCAATAGTTGAGTCTTGTATTATTGATTACATGCATTTGATTTGTGAAGGAGTTGTACTAAAAATTGTAAATTTATGGATAACTGGTGCTAATAAGAATCCAACAAAATTACCTGATAATTTAATTCAGGTTGTCAATAAAAGACTTAATCATTTAGCCAAATACATCCCACTTGAATTTCAACGTAAACAAACAGAAAATTCCAGAATGCATCCTTTTTCTCAAGCATCACGTTGGAAAGCAACTGAGTCACGTCAATTTTTACTGTATACTAGTATAATATGCATTAAAGGTGTAGTTTCAGATGACATATATAACAATTTTATAGTATTATGTGTAGCAATAAGGATTTTACTTTCACCTTCAATGCATAAAACATTTAATGACTATGCAGATCAACTATTAAGATATTTTGTATCAACATTTCGAACTTTATATGGCATCCAACATATGACATACAATATTCATGGTCTTATTCACCTCGCTAAGGAAGCTTTAAAGTATGGCGAGTTAGATCAATGTTCAGCATTTCCTTTTGAAAGTTTTATGCAACCACTTAAAAAGGATATTAGATCACCTGTCAAACCACTGCAGCAACTAGCCAGAAGATATATGGAAAGAAGAAATTTTTATGATAAAATTGCATTAACCGAACGTGATATTTCTGATGAAAACCAATCAAATGGTGATGTTAAACTATTAGGCAAAGCAATTTTTGAAAATGGAGGTCCTTTAACATCAACAACTAATTACCCACAATATAAAAGAGTAAAAATAACCAATTTTACAATAGGAACAAATAGGCAAGACTGTTGTGTTCAAATGGACAATAACGATATAGTGATTATTGAATCTATTGCAACTTCCACATTTAATGATTCTGAAGTAGTTATAGTTGGAAGAAAGTATAAAACATTATGTAACATTTTTGAGTCACCGTGTGAATCTAAATTTTTAGATATTTATTCTGTTTCAAACTTAGAGATGTTAAATGTTTGGCCATTATCTAGAATAAAAAAAAAAATGGTTTGCTTTAAATCAAATCCATCTCATTCTCAAAATACCGATGTAGTGATGCCACTTATACATCATACTTAATATTTGTGTAGTAAATATAGAAATATAATTATTATCATAAATTGCATATATAAAATAATTGTATACATAATGTTAAATATCTAATTATATGTCATTATTAGTTATTTAAATAGTAGTCAATAATTAATAACATTATGAAAAAAATCTAATAAAAATTATCTTTATATTATATTAAAAATAAGTCTATGAATTTATTATGATTATAATAATATTAAGTTTAAATCAATTACATTATACTATTTAAATACATACTAAAATGTATTTTTAATTTTTTTCTAGCTTTAAATAGTATTATTATGCCTTGGTCAGCAGTGATTTTTATGGGTACCACTGAAAATGCACAGCATGTACCAGCAAGTTGGTTTATAAAAAAAAATGAAAATAATGAAGGACAGTGTTGGTGGCCTTACAACAAACAAGATAATCCACCTGAAATATCAATTAATTTTACTTCTTCTCAAATTAATAAAATGATCATTCAAGAAACTGTTCCCAATGATTATGATGGGTCTTATTGGCCAGCTAAATGCATATCAACATTTGGCAAGTATTTTAAATATATTATAATAAATTACCTTTATGACTAAAATAAATATTCTTATATTATGTAGGTATAGTAGACAATACTATTATTTCCAATATATAAAACATTATATTGGATAAAATAATATAGGTAGGTATACAAAATCTGCAAAGCTGGGCACTAACTAGTTAGAAAGTTAAAATTAAATTTGAAAATTACTTATTAAGTAACTTTCTAACTTAACTAGTTAGTTTTAATTTTTAATTTATACTTTGTAACCTAACTAGTTTAATTGAATGTGTAAAATAATCTAATCTAATTAGTTAAAAACAATTAGTAGTCTAGATATTTCTGTAGATTTTTTTTTTCATTTCAAAATCCAAATCTTTCAAAACAGTAGAGTAATCCATCGTATTAATTCGAATGAAATAAAATAGCAATTAATATAATTTCACTATCATTGCATATTTTTGTTTTTATTTTTGACCAACTTATTGTTAATTATTCTACTAAAACGTCACTTTACACCTTTTAATTGAAATGGTTCTTTTTTCATTTGTTTTCACTCTAGATAATATTATAATGGCCCGTAATGTAGCAAAAGTATTATCTGCGTCTGATTGTGAAACACAAAACAATAATTATGAAATAATGAAGTAAAAACATGCAAAAGAAAAAAAAAAAAAATTCAAAATACCAACAAGAATCCGAGGATGAGATAATTTCCACTTCCAAAACTAAATTAAATTTATATGAAAACAGCAGTCACATGAGTAAATCTCAAAAGAAGCTTAAAAAAAACACCAAGTTGTTATCAACAATATTGAATAACATTGAGTCCAATGAAAAATTACCACTAAGTCCATTTGAACAAAATATAAATTCTGCAAATATAGCCGCCTAATGCATGATGTTGCTGATTCAAAAAAAAAAAAACCGCTTCAGTGATAAATTCTAATCCAGCTAAGACTATGCCTAATAAGACATCATTAGTTATGATCCAAATACTATAAACAGTGAAGGTATATATCAAATATTATATTTACCTACACTTTAACACTATAACACTTTAACCACAAATCAAAAAATGATATTTTAGATAATTCTAACTGCATCAATAGTACAATGCTGAAACTTTTTGTAACATGTTTACAATCAATGAAGATGATGATAATTTTATAAAAACCATCGAAAACAATTCTTCTGATATTGAAAAACCACTATGATACACAATTACAGTTGCACAATGATAGGTATATAAACTTAAAATTAAATATTGTTATTTATTATAGTTTTGTATAGTAGAAAATATAAAGTCATGTATTATAAATTATTAAAATGTGTGTTTCAGACAATTGTGGCAGCATAAATACTACAGCTGATTCTCTATTGCTATCTTCTAGTAATACACTTTCAAAAGATTTAAATAATGATGATAATTTAAGAAATGTATCAATCAAAAATAATTCAACTTTGAAGAAAACCAGTTTAGAGATAGGTAAATATGTTTTAAGGCTAGTCGCTGACTAGCAATTTTCAGTTGCGCGATAGTTGCGCAATAGTTGGATCATGACCGCGCTCACAAATGCAACTAAACTATCGTGTCATACTAGAAGCGCGCACAAGGCACAACAATTGTTTAGTCGCATCATGGATTTTGTCGAGATAGCTGCAGTATGTGCTCTCGAGTTAAAAAGAAGGAAGTCAATAAAAAGAAGAAGAAATATTGGGTACATCCTATAACTTCACAGCGATTATTGAAAGGACAGTTTTATAAACTTCACAATGAATTACGGTCTTACCCGTTAAATTTTTTAATTTTTATCGTATGAGTGTTAAAAGTTTTTTTGATGATCTTCTAAATTTGATACGACCTTCCATCACTTATCAAGATTCAAGTGGAGAAAGGCGATCCCTCCTGAAGAAAGGCTTTCTGTTACCTTAAGGTAAGGAAATAATGTTTATTACAAAACATTTGTACTTAAAAAAAACTTGATAGTTATTTACAAAAAAAACTTAATACTTTTAACAAAAACTTTGTACTTAAAAAAAACTTAATAGTTATTTACAAAAAATTAATACTTTTAACAAAAACTTTGTACTTAAAAAAAACTTAATAGTTATTAACTAAAACTTAATACTTTTAACAAAAAATTTGTACTTTTTAACTAAATACTAAATTCATAGGCTGCTAAAATTATAATGTATGCATATCTTCAAAATCAAACTGCAGGGGCGGTAGTGGATTCATACCGCTACAACTTGGAACTGTGTTAGGAGTCGACGATCCAGATGAGTAGTTTCCTGTGTTGAAATTTTGAAAATTACGTTGTTGATTTTGATGTGAAAATTGATTTCCAGTTAATCCATGAAATCCGTAGTTTGAACTGGTACCGTGGCCAAGAGGCCCATTGTGAGACGCTTCTGATCTTGAAAGAGTAATACGCTTTAATGTGGAAAGAAACTCCATTTTTGCATCCATCTTTTGAGTATCCGTCAATTTCTTAAATGCTGGCACTAATGATAAAGAAAAGATTTATCTCATCAATAACTTCTTCCTTCTTGTCCTTTAAAATTTTTAACAGAGATTCCTCATAACTCATATTTTTTTTTGCTACTGATTTGCCATAACTTGCTGATTTTTGAGCTTGAAGTGTGTTTACAGGGGAGTCGTCAACAGATATATTTGTTTCTTTTACAACTTCAGAATCGTCTTCACTTCCTATTTGGTCTTCATTTATATCACTTGGCTGCAATCCGAGACGGTTGGTCGATCTTCCATTGTAGGAAGGAGGAATAATAACTGGTCAAAAAACACGTATTTTCGCCGTTTAGTAGCAGCTTGACCGCATTTTCCATGTTTTTGTTTGCTTAGTTCTCTTCTAAAACATGTTCTCAAGTTTCTCCATTTATTCTGCAGTTCTTTTCCTGTGGACGAAATAAAAAAAACAATAAAACCTTGAGTAGTTTTATAAATAACAATATATTTGTTCTCAATGTTGTTTTTATCAATGTATTACTCCATACATATATTTACTATTTTCGAATTTTCGAATTTTCCATAGGTACCTTGCAACAGGAAACAGTTTTAGAACTTTATACTTCGAGTTTTTAATTGGGGAGACAACAATTAGAACAATTGTTAAAGACACATGTGAAAAGATATGGATGTGTCTTAAAGAAAAATACATGCCTGAAAGAACCGAAAGGATGTGGCACCAAATTGCAGAAAAATTTGCGGCAACAACACATTTTCCAAACTGCCTGGGGGCAATAGATGGCAAACACATTCGCATTCAAAAACCATGTAGTACAGGTTCAGAGTTCATGAATTATAAACATTTTTTTTCTGTGGTTCTTATGGCTGTTGTAGATGCGGAATATTGTTTTACGTCAGTTGACATCGGATCATATGGTAGTGCTAGTGATTCACATGTATTTGAAAGATCTAATTTTGGTAAAAAACTAAACCAAGGTAAACTTAACATACCACCTAATCAGCCACTACCAAACGATGACACAGTGTTCCAATGCCCTTTATTTTTGTTGCGGACGAAGCATTTGCATTATCAGATCATGTACAACGGCCATTTGGGCGACGGAATTTAACTATAGAAAAAAAAATTTATAACTATCGGCTCACTAGGGCCAGAAGAATGGTCGAGTGCGCATTTGGCATCATGTCCAACAAATGGCGAATACTTCATAGAGCATTAGATGTGAACCTTTCATTTTGTGACGCAATTATTCAGGCTTGCTGCATTCTTCATAACTATGTACGCCAAAGAGACGGTATAAGATTTGAAGATACACTGTATGAATGCCCCCTGACAGAAATGAACCCAACGAATGTGCGTGGCAATCATTTGGTACAACGACAAGAGAGAATATTTCATGAAATATTTCACTTCACCCGGGGGATCAATTCCTTGGCAGTATGAAAAAATTTGAACAGTTCAAGTTTCAATAGATCATTAAGTATTAATAATAATTTTATATGTAATATTAATTAATTTTTTTGGAAAATATAACTATAATAATACAATAAAATTTTCAAATTTTAATTATAATAGTTATTTTGTTATGTTTCATTACCTTTTAACAATTTTTCACTTGAAGTCATTGCTTGCCACGTAGGAATCATTGTTTCAAATATTTCACTCCAAAGTCGCAAAATTAAGTTCCGGTCTGAGTGCTCTGGAAGTTTTGTGTTGTATTTGGAGGTCTACTTTGAACTGCTTGAATAAATCTTTCTACCCAATCACCATCATTAACAAATTCTAGAATAGAAAAATTCAAAATGCATTTTGTTAACTGTATAATGACTATCACACGATATCTGCTATTTATAGAAATTATCATGTTTTGACACATAATAATATCAGTCAAATTCTATGTTCCGTATCGATAGTTAATTGTATAATGCTTATAAAAGTAAAACTAACCGTCCCAATGATATCATATTTTATCACAACAATATTTATTGACCTATTTCTTTCATATACCATAAAAACCCCGAGATCGATATTTTGGAAGATATCAGCTTCTGCCTCTTCAGTTCAAATATTATAATACATACAATTATAATATACCTAATTAGTGATGGGTCAAACCCTGATTTTTTAAATCTAACCTAACCGAACCTAGAATCATTTTAACTCAAACTCAACATTTTTAGCATGTACAAATGAATTCAACCATAATACCAATTATATTTTGAATTTTCGTATTACCTATTGTACAAATATAGAATTTATATCGTAATCAGGTTTTTATCAACAATACAGCCGCGGTATCAGAATATTACCATGGGCTTACCCAAAATAGATTTTTCCCGTTACAATAAATATGATAAAAACAATAATAGCAATAATTGGTAATTAAATAATTTACGGGCTCTAAATAGTAAATAGTCATTATACATTTTTTTTAAATAACTTTTGAAGAATTTTACAAAATATTATGTTTGGTCTTTGAACATTGAGTTCGAATTTTATACCGAATAGTTCAACCCATCACTAATAATAATGTATAATATAATATAACACACAGTATTAATATTAATATTTATATTACTAACTAATCATTATGACAAAATAATATCGATTATTAATTGTTAACATTATTATAAATAAGTATTAAATAAGATAGAAATTAATTAGTAAAATATTTTTATAATTACCTTGCTGGACTTCACTTTCGTTCATGTTTGCAGTGTATTAATTTTTTTTTTTTAAGCGGAAACGTGAACCTCGCAACTGTTTGATGACAAGTGAGCTGAGACCCGTTAAAAATATAATGACACAAAACTATTGCATTTAATCACGCGATCGAACGGTTTGTGGCAAAACACAAACTAATTAGTTGGTCAAACTGATTAGTTGCATGTGAGCTGATTGTCTATATCACTGTGGAAGTCACCCATGCAATTAAACTATTGCGCAACTATCGCGCAACTGAAAATTGCTAGTCAGCGACTAGCCTAAATCTTACTGTGTTTAATTAAAAGCAATAAAATGTTCATGATCAATGTTCATAACTAAGAAAAATATTATTATTAGCCTATTTAAAAAAGTACTTGGATAAAATAAAGTTATAATTATATACATAATATGCCTATACATTATATATATAGTATAATTTTATTACTAAATAAATTACATTATATATTATAGTAATTTGACTTACGCTGTATAAATATGACACAATTTATTCAAGGCTTTATTAGTCCTTTTATTTTATAGATGAATGCACTAATGATCTTGAAGAAATTTTAAATAATGAAGGTGATGATTTATTTTATGTTTTAAATGATGACAGCATATCAATGCAACCCATATCGCACGATAGTAATAATGCACCAATTAATGGTATAAACTTATATACACTTAAACTCATATATTATATATTATAATCATAATTTTTCATTTGTTAATAATATATTTCATAGACAAATCTTTTTAACTTCATAAATTATTTATGTACTAAATTATATTAATGTATTTTACAGAAAATATTATTGGAATTGACCATAATACATCAAATATTTTGGACATTGATATTGTATATATCATTGAAAATGCAATAAAAAAAGCAACTAAACTATTCTTACCCAAGTTACAATTCTACAAAAAACTTTGGATAAAGTATAATTATTATGATTTTGTATATTTTGCTTTGTTAATTTTTGATTTCTGAACTCAAAATCTAAGTTTTAAGTGTATATTAGTAGTTTTTTTCTGTCTTATCATATTATAGGTCATTGCCAATCAACAAATAACAGACCAAAAAATAAGTTTATTATGTGCTAGTAATAAAAAAATGAGACCAATATCATGTCCAATACAAAAGTTGCCATCTTCATTGGAAGGAATTTTTCCATTGCAAAATAATATACAAGTAACAATATTAAAAAGTTTTTTGGATTCTGACAAAAATTCCGAAATGGATATTGTAAGAAATTATTCAATAATAGATAATTTTGCATTATGTATATAATTGTTGTTATACGACTGTTTTACCTTTATATTTTGTTGCAGATAAACTATTTAAGGCATCAATTATGGTGGTAAAAAATCCAAATGTGGAAAAGGTGACAAGTTGCAGGGCCACAGTTTCATGCTTAGAAGCACTTATCAGCAAAAATTAACAATGCAATATACATTCAGAGGAAAAGGCAAGAGGCTAAATTTCCATGATACTCCATTTTACTATTTAACTAAACGTTAGTTATTAATAATTAAAAAAAATATTTATTCATTACTTTCAATGATGTTATTTTTTCTATCTTATTTATTTACAAACAATATTTTAATGTAAGTATCTATATACGTTTTATTTTAGAAGCAACATCAGGGTTTCGCAGTACAGATATTGAAGAAATAAAATTTGAATGTACCGTAGAAAACTATGTAAAACATGCCAAGAGAGATGTTGAAAAAGAAGAAGCTAAATTAAATGAAGAAAATGCAAAAAATAATTAATATATACATGATTTTTCAAAATTTAATAATACCTTTCTTGTCTTAATTCTTTTTTTTTAAATACAGATTTTACTTTACTCTAAGATACACATTTCTGATTTATTCTCAACAATTCATAATATAATAAATTTAATCTTTTCATTACTATTTTTTCATATTCTAACATATTTTATAAATATAATAAAATTAAAAATTCAGAAACAAATCTGGCGACTTATATTTACTATAGAATATAGATACCATATTTGTTATTGTAAATTGTAGCGTTATTTACCTATATTATTTTAATATTGAATATACTGCCAAAATTATTATTGCTCAACAATACAAATTAAGATCAAGCTGCAATTAAAAATAAGCATATTTTTTTTCTTACAATTACACTTTACAAATTACAACATGATAAATTTTTAAAACACCCCTTCCTACACATGGGCGCCCATAGGTAAAATTTTAAGGGGGAGGGGGCAAAAAAAAATTACCTTAATAGTTAATTGTAAGCTAAATAATTATATTTATTGTAATATTGTTAGATTATAAGTTAATTTATTTTTCCAGGGGGGGGGCCCCGTCTTGCCCCGCTAATGGGCGCCCATAATCCTAGAAATCTCTTTTTATTAGTGGCATAATTAAGAATGTTTCATTGAAGAAGGGGAGGGGTATCAAAATATTTGAATCATATATGTAGCCTGTTGGTAAAAGGCAGTATATAAATGTATATTCAAATACAGTTTATGGGAGTGTATATAGCCCCCCCCCCTATTACGCCCATGCTTTTATAGGCCCATAAATTTGGTGCCTCCAAAGTTGTATTTAGTTACGAAATAGTGTAGTCACTATTCCAGCCTGAATAAATGGTGCCTAAAGATAAAAAAAACCATCACAGCACTTTTCTGAAACGTGCCAATTTAGAGCCAAGGACGGTCCAACAATGTTAATTTTCAGTATTCAAAATTGCAATGGGACCAGAGGTGGCACTAGTCCGTCACTGATTTGGCACGGTCCTGAACCATTTTTATCAGTTTTGGCACTTTTCTGATACCAAAATTGCTACCCGGGTTATCTTAAGTTACAAATTACTGTAACAAAATTACTTTTTACAGAAAATATAGAGAATAATATTTTTGTGGGAATGTCATATCAATTTGTATAAATATTGTCTCAAAACAATTTAAACATCATTTAAATGTATGAAATTTATTTGTTTATTTGAAAGTCGAATACAAAGTCAAAATACAATAATATATTAAATCGATATGTCATTCCCTCAAAAATATTATTCTCAATCTTTTACTCTAAGATTACTTAAAAACATAATAAAAATGATTCTGCGTTAATGTATTTTGTCTATGCTGCGCGTGGGCCTGAGAGAGAAAACAAATAGCGTGCGTTGACATCCTTATTTGAGCCATTATATTACCATGATTATAATAACGTAACTAACGAATATATATCTAAATATTAAGTAATACTTACCGAACACGATCATCTTTTGATTCCATAGTTAACAAAATATAGATTATAGAGAAACGTCGTGACTCGTGATAACTTAAACAGAAAGCACAACAATGAACAAAATGAATAACGGCGAACGGACCGTAGACCATAGTACGGTACCACGCTCACGAGCGTCGCACTAATAAACGTTTCTAAATACGGGTAACGGGGTAAACAAGGATCTAACATCATGTTCGTTTACGGGCTCGTTTCCTAGGTTCCGACCACGGTTTAAGATATACAAACCTGAAGATATTCAGACCTCAAAGTAATAATAATAAGCATAAACATAAGCCCAATCAGCTGATCGGGATATCGTGATAGAAAGTGATAAACTGTGACAGGTTAGCGAAGTTTTAAAACATGCTACGCCGGCTAATTTAATTCATAATTGTGAACTTGGCGTGTGATTTTCAACTTGTGTGTCGACTATCGTATATCAGACATAAATTTGGGCGAATGTTGAACGGCGATAAATTATGTATATACATATGTAGGATGAATAATGTAATATTAATACTTCTGTAAATATTAGTTCGTCTGTATGACTGTATACAACATATATGCACAATGTAAGTATTTATTATTATTAAATATACTTATATACATAATAATGTTAATAATAAACCAGGTCAAGAAAACCGTTGAATTATTGCTCATCCAGGAATTTGAGACTACTGGTTTCTCAAGAGTATGAAAGACAACTTTTACGAATTTCAAATGAACAAAGTGATCATAATATAGAACAAGGTTCAGAATATCTTGTTGAAGTAAGTTTTGAATAATAAAATCTATATATTATATATTTTGAGTAAACATCATTAATACTTTAATAAAAGTATATTTTATATTTACTTGCAAGTAACTGTATGTAATTTTTTTTTTTTAGCAACAACAATCTTCTAATATTACAAATTACATATTTCAATTTCCAATGTTTATTGATAAAGGCATGGATCATGATTCAAATACAATAACCATTTCCACAGAACATAACATTTACATTGATGACATCCCTGCAGTGGATATTCAAAATGAAAACTTTGATATTTTATCTGAAATAAAAAAACCGGGCATTGACTGAAAACGTGACTGCTAAAGCCGTGAAATCTTTACTTTTAATTATGCGAAAATATTTCAAGCATCTCTCAGCTGATCCACGAACCCTATTATCTACACCAAGATCAACTTGCCTACGATTAGTAGAACCTGGAGTATACTACCATTTTGGCTTAAAAAATTGTATTATACATTTTTTAAAAAGCAATAGTTCTTATAATAACCTTTCAAGTATTGATATAATATTTAACACTGATGGGCTTCCATTATCAAAATCATCCAGTAGTCAATTGTGGCCGATCCTTGGCTCTATTATTGGGTTTAAGGAAGTTTTTGTTATTGGACTTTATCATAGTTTTTCTGGTAAGCCAAAGGATTTCGATACCTATTTTCACGATTTTTTACAAGAATCTAAACTTCTTGTCGAAGAAGGTTTGATTTTCAATTCAAAAAATTATACTTGTAGGATTAAAATGTTTGTGGCTGATTCACCAGCAAAGGCATTTGCTTTGTGTATTAAACATCACAGTGGCTATTCATCATGCACAAAATGTTATTCTGAAGGTGAATATGTAAACCATAGAATTTGTTTTCCTGATGTTAGTTCAGTACTGAGGACTGATATAAGTTTTATTGAAAAACATGATGATAATTACCATCGTGGTGAAACACCATTGGTAAATATTCCACACTTTGGTCCTGTAACCAATGTTCCTCTCGATTATATGCATCTTGTATGCTTAGGAGTTGTAAAAAAATTAATTAATTTATGGTTTGAGGGACCATTAAATGTTCGTAAAAGATCTAGTGTAGAGAAAGAAATATCGTTCAAGATAAATGAAATTAGATCATATATTCCAATGGAAGCCGAGACCTCTTAATGAATATAAACACTGGAAAGCCGTTGAATTCAGAACATTTCTGCTTTATATTGGACCAATTGTTCTTAAAAATAAAATATCAATGGACACTTAACAACATTTCCTTACATTACATGTTGCCATAACAATATTGTGCAGTAAAGAACTTACTGAAGAATATTTATTATATGCCGAAAACCTGTTAAAACATTTTGTTATTACATTTAAAATAATTTATGGGGTTCATAACCTTAGTCACAATATACACGGATTAATTCATCTTGCCAAAGATTGTAAAATGTATGGATCATTGGACACATTTTCAGCATTTCGCTTTGAAAATCATATGTAGCAGTTACTAAAGCTAATAAGAACATATAATTATCCAATTCAACAAGTAGTTAGAAGACTAAGTGAGATAGGTAATAAACTCACTCCTAAATTTGAAAAAGAGATGGATGTAATTATGTGGTCACAACATAAAAATGGTCCAATGCTGTCTTCTTGTCATTCACCTCAATTTAAAAAAATAAAAATAAATGGTTTAACATTTACAGCCAATAATTCAAAAGATTGGTGCTGCCGTACAAGCTGTGATTCTTATGTACTTATTGAAAATATTGCATACCAGTCAAAAGAACTAGTCATTACTGGAAAACAGTTTTTGGTAAAATCTGAATTATATAAATATCCATGTAAATATTCATACCTCAACATTTATAAATTAGGAAATTTGTCAGCAGAATTGAAAATTTGGAAAGTTGAAACTATTGTAAACAAATATTTTTTGTATAAAGTTGAAAATGGAACATTTGCTCAATTCCCTATGATTCATAGTGAAATTAGGGAAAAACAAAATATTTAATATTTTAATGCAATTAAAATACCTAAAAATGTAATCCTTATATATATAAAAGAACAGGCCTTTTTTATGTACCAATTTTATGACGACGCTATTTAACTTTTTTCCAATTTTTTTTCACAAAGTTAATCCAATGCTGCCACCGATTAGGCTAATTCTTTTTTTCGTGTGTTCGCAATATTGTCAGGAGAAGGTTCTTAACTCTCGAGTAAGATAATTAAGAAAATCCACCGGAAAAGTAGAAAATTTGGATGTAAGTGCCATCTGTCCAGTAAGAATAGAAACTAAATAATATTATATTTTCGTTTATTGTAAGGTTGCTATTGGTCATGATTGAATAATGAATATAATTTTAGACCTGTTGCTATGTAGCTTAGTAAAAACGGTATTCCCAAGACTAATTTTTCGACACATACACATCGTAATATCAACGTGTTGATAAAACATTCGTAATTACGTACGGTACGCACTTCGAGGAGTCTGCAATCCACCGCAGGTGGATTACCTACCTGAAAACATACTACGTGTCTCACGCATACAATACATACAA
>SSSL01000169.1:0-13608 GCA_008086715.1 Sitobion miscanthi
GTACAATTTAATGAGAACAGAGCTCTGTGGTTCTTGCTATGTCTGTTTGACGGCTGTATATCAATTGGTTTCAATGAACAGTTTTTGTAAATTTCACAACACGAATTCATTTTTTTAAACAATTGCAGTCATCTCTCGAAAAAACTTTGGGTTTCATATACTTATAAGTTTGGAGGTATTAATATAATGTTTTTCAGGATGCCCTAATAAAAGGTAATGTAGTCACCTTTTTAAATTGTAAGGTTAGGAGTTCTAGCGTTGTGGAATAGTCGGATTACATGGGTGAAACAGAAAATAGTTAAATTTTGAATAGATTGTATATTTATCGATTATTTGATGAAAACTACATAAAATCTCAATCACTGTAGCTTGTCCTGTTACAAATTAATGAGAACAGAGCTCTGTGGTTCTTAATATGTCTGTTTGACGGCTGTATATCAATTGGTTTCAAAGAACAGTTTTTGTAAATTTCACAACACGAATTCATTTTTTTAAACAATTGCAGTCATCTCTCGAAAAAACTTTGGGTTTCATTATACTTATATCTTTGAGGTATTTAACATAACTTTTTTCAGGTTGCGCTAAAAGAAAGGTAATATAGTCACCTTTCTTAAATTGTAAGATAAGGATTTCTAGCGTTTTGGAATAGTTGGATTACATGGGTGAAACAGAAAATAGTTAAATTTTGAATAGATTGTATATTTATCGATTATTTGATGAAAACGACATAAAATCTCAATCATTGTAGATTGCCCTGTTTCAAGTTAAGTAGTACAGAGCTCTGTGGTTCTTGCTATGTCTGTTTGACGGCTATATATCAATTGGTTTCAAAGAAAAGGCTTTGTAAACTTCACAAATGGAATTCATTTTTTTTAATAATTTTTGTCATCTCTCGAAAAAACTTTGGGTTTCATATACTTATATCTTTTGAGGTATTTAACATAAATTTTTTCAGGTTGCGCTAAAAGAAAGGTAATATAGTCACCTTTCTTAAATTGTAAGATAAGGATTTCTAGCGTTTTGGAATAGTTGGATTACATGGGTGAAACAGAAAATAGTTAAATTTTGAATAGATTGTATATTTATCGATTATTTGATGAAAATCTCAATCATTGTAGATTGCCCTGTTTCAAGTTAAGTAGTACAGAGCTCTGTGGTTCTTGCTATGTCTGTTTGACGGCTATATATCAATTGGTTTCAAAGAAAAGGCTTTGTAAACTTCACAAAAGGAATTCATTTTTTTTAAACAATTGTAGTCATATCTCGAAAAAACTTTAGATTTCATCCAAAAGAAATGTAATTAAGTACAGCTTTTCTACAATATCAGAGACAGCGCTCTATCCTTGTGGAATAGTCGGATTATTTGATGAAAACGACATAAAATCTCAATCATTATAGATTGCCCTATTTCAAGTTATGTAGTACAGAGCTCTGTGGTTCTTGCTATGTCTGTTGACGGCTATATATCAATTGGTTTCAAAGAAAAGGCTGTGTAAACTTCACAAAAGGAATTCATTTTTTTTAAACAATTGTAGTCATATCTCGAAAAAACTTTAGATTTCTTCCAAAAGAAATGTAATTAAGTACTAATTTTCTACAATATCAGAGACAGCGCTATATCCTTGTGGAATAGTCGGATTACATGGGTGAAACAGAAAATAGTTAAATTTTGAATAGATTGTATATTTATCGATTATTTGATGAAAATGAAAACTACATAAAATCTCAATCATTGTAGCTTGTCCTGTACAAATTAATGAGAACAGAGCTCTGTGGTTCAATATGTCTGTTTGACGGCTGTAATCAATTGGTTTCAAAGAACAGTTTTGTAAATTTCACAACACGAATTCATTTTTTTAAACATGCAGTCATCTCTCGAAAAAAATTTGGGTTTCATATACTTATATCTTATGAGGTATTTAACATAACTTTTTTCAGGTTGCGCTAAAAGAAAGGTAATATAGTCACTTTTCTTAAATTGTAAGATAAGGATTTCTAGCATTGTGGATTAGTTGGATTACATGGGTGAAACAGAAAATAGTTAAATTTTGAATAGATTGTATATTTATCGATTATTTAATGAAAACGACATAAAATCTCAATCATTGTAGATTGCCCTGTTTCAAGTTAAGTAGTACAGAGCTCTGTGGTTCTTGCTATGTCTGTTTGACGGCTATATATCAATTGGATTCAAAGAAAAGGCTTTGTAAACTTCACAAATGGAATTCATTTTTTTTAAACAATTGTAGTCATATCTCGAAAAAACTTTAGATTTCTTCCAAAAGAAATGTAATGAAGTACTAATTTTCTACAATATCAGAGACAGCCTATATCCTGTGGAAAGTCGGATACATGGGTGAAAAAGAAAATAGTTAAATTTTGAATAGATTGTATATTATCGATTATTTGATGAAAACGAACTAAAATCTCAATCATTGTAGAGCTTGACCTGTTACAATTTAAGTAGTAGAACAAAGCTCTGTGGTTCTTAATATGTCTGTTTGGACGGCTGTATATCAATTGGTTTCAAAGAACAGTTTTTGTAAAGTTCACAACACGAATTCATTTTTTTAAACAATTGCAGTTATCTCTCGAAAAAACTTTGGGTTCATATACTTATATCATTTGAGGTATTGACATAATTTTTTCGGGTTGCACATAAAGAAAGGTCATTGTAGTCAGCTTTTTTAAATTATCAGCTTAAACATTTCTATGTTGTGGAATCATCGGATTACATGGGTGAAATAGACAATAGTTAAATTTTGAATAGATTGTATATTTATCGATTATTTGATGAAAACGACCTAAATCTCAATCATTGTAGCTTGTCTGTTACAATTTAATGAGAACAGAGCTCTGTGGTTCTTAATATGTCTGTTTGACGGCACAGTATATCAATTGGTTTCAAAGAACAGTTTTTGTAAATTTCACAACAGAATTCATTTTTTTTAAACAATTGCAGTCATCTCTCGAAAAAACTTGGGGATTCATATACTTTAAGTTTGAGGTATTATAATATGTTTTCAGGATGCCACTAATAAAAAGGTAATGTAGTCACCTTTTTAAATTGTAAGGTTTTGGAGTTTCTTAGCGTTGTGGAATAGTCGGATTACATGGTGAAACAGAAAATAGTTAAATTTTCAATCTATTGTAAATTTTTTGATTTTTTTTGATGAAACGACCTAAAATCTCAATCATTGTAGCTTGTCCTGTTACAATTTAATGGGAACAGAGCTCTGTGGTTCTTAATATGTCCGTTTGACGCTGTTATCAATTGGTTTCAAAGAAAAGGCTGTGGTAAACTTACAAAAGGAATTCATTTTTTAAACAATGGTAGTCATATCTCGAAATAACTTTAGATTTCATCCAAAAGAAATGTAATTAAGTACAGCTTTTCTACAATATCAGACACAGCCGCTATCTCCTTGTGGAATAGTCGGATTACATGGTGTGAAAACAGAAAATAGTTAAGTTTTGAATAGATTGTATATTATCGATTATTTGAGGAAAACGACCTTAAATCTCAATCATTGTAGCTTGACCTGTTTCAAGTTAATAGTACAGAGCTCTGCGGTTCTTGCTAAGTCTGTTTGGACGGCTATATATCAATTGGTTTCAAAGAAAAGGCTTTGTAAACTTCACAAAAGGAATTCATTTTATTTAAAATTTTTGTCATCTCTCGAAAAAACTTTAGATTTCATCCAAAAGAAATGTCATTAGTACAGCTTTTCTACAATATCAGACCACAGTGCTCTATCCTTGTGGAATCTTCAGATAAATGATGAAACAAAAAAAGTTAAATTTTCAATCTTTTGTAAATTTTTTTTGATTTTGATGAAACGACCTAAAATCTCAATCATTGTAGCTTGTCCTGTTACAATTTAATGGGAACAGAGCTTCTGTGGTTCTTAATATGTCCGTTGACGGCTGTATATCAATTGGTTTCAAGAAAAAGGCTGTGTAAACTTCACAAAAGTAATCATTTTTTTAAACATGGTAGTCAATCTCGAAAAAACTTTAGATTTCATCCAAAAGAAATGTGATAAGTACAGCTTTTCTACAATATCAGAGACAGCGCTCTATCCTTGTGGAATAGTCGGATTACATGGGTGAAACAGAAAATAGTTAAGTTTTGAATAGATTGTATATTTATCGATTATTTGATGACAAACGACCTTAAATCTCATCATTGTAGCTTGACCTGTTTCAAGTTAAGTAGTTACAGAGCTCTGCGGTTCTTGCTAAGTCTGTTTGACGGCTAATATCAATTGGTTTCAAAGAAAAGGCTTTGTAAACTCACAAAAGGACATTCATTTTTTTTATAAAATTTTTGTCATCTCTCGAAAAAAAACTTTAGATTCATCCAAAAGAAATGTAATTAAGTACAGCTTTTCTACAATATCAGACACAGTGCTCTATCCTTGTGGAATCTTCAGATTAAATGATGAAACAAAAAAAGTTAAATTTTCAATCTTTTGTAAATTTTTTTTGATTTTTGATGAAACGACCTAAAATCTCAATCTTGTAGCTTGTCCTGTAAATTTAATGAGAACAGAGCTCTGTGGTTCTTGCTATGTCTGTTTGACGGCTGTATATCCATTGGTTTCAATGAACCAGTTTTGTAAATTTCACAACACGAATTCATTTTTTTTAAACAATTGCAGTTCATCTCTCGAAAAAACTTTGGTGTTCATATACTATAAGTTGAAGGTATTAATATAATGTTTTTCAGGATGCCCTAAAAAAAGGTAAATGTAGTTCACCTTTTTAAATTGTAAGGTTAGGAGTTCTAGCGTTGTGGAATAGTCGGATTACATGGGTGAAACAGAAAATAGTTAAATTTTGAATAGATTGTATATTTATCGATTATTGATGATGAAAACTAAATAAAATCTCAATCACTGTAGCTTGTCCTGTTACAAATAATGAGGAACAGAGCTCTGTGGTTCTTAATATGTCTGTTTGACGGCTGTATATCAATTGGTTTCAAAGAACAGTTTTTGTAAATTTCACAACACGAATTCATTTTTTTTAAACAATTGCAGTCATCTCTCGAAAAACTTTGGGTTTCATATACTTATAAGTTTGAGGTATTTAATAAATGTTTTTCAGGATGCCCTAATAAAAAAGTAATGTAGTCACTTTTTTAAATTGTAAGGTTAGGAGTTCTAGCGTTTGTAGGAATAGTCGGATTAACATGGGTGAACAGAAAATAGTTAAATTTTGAATAGATTGTGATTTATCGATTATTGATGAAAACTACATAAAATCTCAATCACTGTAAGCTTGTCCTGTTACAAATTAATGAGAACAGAGATCTGTGGTCTTAATTGTCGTTTGACGGCTGTATATCAATTGGTTTCAAAGAACAGTTTTTGTAAATTTCACAACACGAATTCATTTTTTTAAACAATTGCAGTCATCTCTCGAAAAAACTTTGGGTTTCATATACTTATATCTTTTGAGGTATTTAACATAACTTTTTTCAGGTTGCGCTAAAAGAAAGGTAATATAGTCACCTTTCTTAAATTGTAAGATAAGGATTTCTAGCGTTTTGGAATAGTTGGATTACATGGGTGAAACAGAAAATAGTTAAATTTGAATAGATTGTATATTTATCGATTATTGATGAAAATCTCAATCATTGTAGATTGCCCTGTTTCAAGTTAAGTAGTACAGAGCTCTGTGGTTCTTGCTATGTCTGTTTGACGGCTATATATCAATTGGTTTCAAAGAAAGGCTTTGTAAACTTCACAAAAGGAATTCATTTTCTTTTAATTTTTGTCATCTCTCGAAAAAACTTTAGATTTCATCCAAAAGAAATGTAATTGTATACAGCTTTTCTACAATATCAGAGACAGCGCTCTATCCTTGTGGAATAGTCGGATTATTTGATGAAAACGACATAAAATCTCAATCATTATAGATTGCCCTATTTCAAGTTATGTAGTACAGAGCTCTGTGGTTCTTGCTATGTCTGTTTGACGGATATATATCAATTGGTTTCAAAGAAAAGGCTGTGTAAACTTCACAAAAGGAATTCATTTTTTTAAACATTGTAGTCATATCTCGAAAAAACTTTAGATTTCATCCAAAAAATGTAATTAAGTACTAATTTTCTACAATATCAGAGACAGCGCTATATCCTTGTGGAATAGTCGATTACATGGGTGAAACAGAAAATAGTTAAATTTTGAATAGATTGTATATTTATCGATTATTTGATGAAAACGAACTAAAATCTCAATCATTGTAGCTTGACCTGTTACAATTTAAGTAGAACAAAGCTCTGTGGTTCTTAATATGTCTGTTTGACGGCTGTATATCAATTGGTTTCAAAGAACAGTTTTTGTAAATTTCACAACACGAATTCATTTTTTTAAACAATTGCAGTCATCTCTCGAAAAAACTTTGGGTTTCATATACTTATATCATTTGAGGTATTTGACATAATTTTTTTCGGGTTGCACTTAAAGAAAGGTAATGTAGTCAGCTTTTTTAAATTATCAGCTTAAAATTTCTATTGTTGTGGAATCATCGGATTACATGGGTGAAATAGAAAATAGTTAAATTTTGAATAGATTGTATATTTATCGATTATTTGATGAAAACGACCTAAAATCTCAATCATTGTAGCTTGTCCTGTTACAATTTAATGAGAACAGAGCTCTGTGGTTCTTAATATGTCTGTTTGACGGCAGTATATCAATTGGTTTCAAAGAACAGTTTTTGTAAATTTCACAACACGAATTCATTTTTTTAAACAATTGCAGTCATCTCTCGAAAAAACTTTGGGTTTCATATACTTATAAGTTTTGAGGTATATAATATGTTTTTCAGGATGCCCTAATAAAAAGGTAATGTAGTCACCTTTTTTAAATTGTAAGGTTAGGAGTTCTAGCGTTGTGGAATAGTCGGATTACATGGGTGAAACAGAAAATAGTTAAGTTTTGAATAGATTGTATATTTATCGATATTTTGATGAAACGACCTAAAATCTCAATCATTGTAGCTTGACCTGTTTCAAGTTAAGTAGTACAGAGCTCTGCGGTTCTTGCTAAGTCTGTTTGACGCTATATATCAATTGTTTTCAAAGAAAGGCTTTGTAAACTTCACAAAAGGAATTCATTTTATTAAAAATTTTTGTCATCTCTCGAAAAAACTTTAGATTTCATCCAAAAGAAATGTAATTAAGTACAGCTTTTCTACAATATCAGACACAGTGCTCTATCCTTGTGGAATCTTCAGATTAAATTGATGAAACAAAAAAAAGTTAAATTTTCAATCTTTTGTAAATTTTTTTGATTTTTTGATGAAACGACCTAAAATCTCAATCATTGTAGCTTGTCCTGTTACAATTTAATGGGAACAGAGCTCTGTGGTTCTTAATATGTCCGTTTGACGGCTGTATATCAATTGGTTTCAAAGAAAAGGCTGTGTAAACTTCACAAAAGGAATTCATTTTTTTTAAACAATGGTAGTCATATCTCGAAAAAACTTTAGATTTCATCCAAAAGAAATGTAATTAAGTACAGCTTTTCTACAATATCAGAGACAGCGCTCTATCCTTGTGGAATAGTCGGATTACATGGGTGAAACAGAAAATAGTTAAGTTTTGAATAGATTGTATATTTATCGATTATTTGATGAAAACGACCTTAAATCTCAATCATTGTAGCTTGACCTGTTTCAAGTTAAGTAGTACAGAGCTCTGCGGTTCTTGCTAAGTCTGTTTGACGGCTATATAATCAATTGGTTTCAAAGAAAAGGCTTTGTAAACTTCACAAAAGGAATTCATTTTTTTTAAAATTTTTGTCATCTCTCGAAAAACTTTAGATTTCATCCAAAAGAAATGTAATTAAGTACAGCTTTTCTACAATATCAGACACAGTGCTCTATCCTTGTGGAATCTTCAGATTAAATTGATGAAACAAAAAAAAGTTAAATTTTCAATCTTTTGTAAATTTTTTTGATTTTTTGATGAAACGACCTAAAATCTCAATCATTGTAGCTTGTCCTGTTACAATTTAATGAGAACAGAGCTCTGTGGTTCTTGCTATGTCTGTTTGACGGCTGTATATCAATTGGTTTCAATGAACAGTTTTTGTAAATTTCACAACACGAATTCATTTTTTTTAAACAATTGCAGTCATCTCTCGAAAAAACTTTGGGTTTCATATACTTATAAGTTTTGAGGTATTTAATATAATGTTTTTCAGGATGCCCTAAAAGAAGTATGTAGTCACCTTTTTTAAATTGTAAGGTTAGGAGTTCTAGCGTTGAGGAATAGTCGGATTACATGGGTGAAACAGAAAATAGTTAAATTTTGAATAGATTGTATATTTATCGATTATTTGATGAAAACGACATAAAATCTCAATCACTGTAGCTTGTCCTGTTACAATTTAATGAGAACAGAGCTCTGTGGTTCTTAATATGTCTGTTTGACGGCTGTATATCAATTGGTTTCAAAGAACAGTTTTTGTAAATTTCACAACCGAATTCATTTTTTTTAAACATTGCAGTCATCTCTCGAAAAAACTTGGGTTTCATATACTTTATCTTTTGAGGTATTTAACATAACTTTTTTCAGGTTGCGCTAAAAGAAAGGTAATATAGTCACTTTTCTTAAATTGTAAGATAAGGATTTCTAGCGTTGTGGATTAGTTGGATTACATGGGTGAAACAGAAAATAGTTAAATTTTGAATAGATTGTATATTTATCGATTATTTGATGAAAACGACATAAAATCTCAATCATTGTAGATTGCCCTGTTTCAAGTTAAGTAGTACAGAGCTCTGTGGTTCTTGCTATGTCTGTTTGACGGCTATATATCAATTGGTTTCAAAGAAAAGGCTTTGTAAACTTCACAAAAGGAATTCATTTTTTTTAATAATTTTTGTCATCTCTCGAAAAAACTTTGGGTTTCATATACTTATATCTTTTGAGGTATTTAACATAACTTTTTTCAGGTTGCGCTAAAAGAAAGGTAATATAGTCACCTTTCTTAATTGTAAGATAAGGATTTCTAGCGTTTTGGAATAGTTGGATTACATGGGTGAAACAGAAAATAGTTAAATTTTGAATAGATTGTATATTTATCGATTATTTGATGAAAATCTCAATCATTGTAGATTGCCCTGTTTCAAGTTAAGTAGTACAGAGCTCTGTGGTTCTTGCTATGTCTGTTTGACGGCTATATATCAATTGGTTTCAAAGAAAAGGCTTTGTAAACTTCACAAAAGGAATTCATTTTCTTTTTAAATTTTTGTCATCTCTCGAAAAAACTTTAGATTTCATCCAAAAGAAATGTAATTAAGTACAGCTTTTCTACAATATCAGACACAGCGCTCTATCCTTGTGGAATAGTCGGATTACATGGGTGAAACAGAAAATAGTTAAGTTTTGAATAGATTGTATATTTATCGATTATTTGATGAAAACGACCTTAAATCTCAATCATTGTAGCTTGACCTGTTTCAAGTTAAGTAGTACAGAGCTCTGCGGTTCTTGCTAAGTCTGTTTGACGGCTATATATCAATTGGTTTCAAAGAAAAGGCTTTGTAAACTTCACAAAAGGAATTCATTTTATTTTAAAATTTTTGTCATCTCTCGAAAAAACTTTAGATTTCATCCAAAAGAAATGTAATTAAGTACAGCTTTTCTACAATATCAGACACAGTGCTCTATCCTTGTGGAATCTTCAGATTAAATTGATGAAACAAAAAAAAGTTAAATTTTCAATCTTTTGTAAATTTTTTTGATTTTTTGATGAAACGACCTAAAATCTCAATCATTGTAGCTTGTCCTGTTACAATTTAATGGGAACAGAGCTCTGTGGTTCTTAATATGTCCGTTTGACGGCTGTATATCAATTGGTTTCAAAGAAAAGGCTGTGTAAACTTCACAAAAGGAATTCATTTTTTTTAAACAATGGTAGTCATATCTCGAAAAAACTTTAGATTTCATCCAAAAGAAATGTAATTAAGTACAGCTTTTCTACAATATCAGAGACAGCGCTCTATCCTTGTGGAATAGTCGGATTACATGGGTGAAACAGAAAATAGTTAAGTTTTGAATAGATTGTATATTTATCGATTATTTGATGAAAACGACCTTAAATCTCAATCATTGTAGCTTGACCTGTTTCAAGTTAAGTAGTACAGAGCTCTGCGGTTCTTGCTAAGTCTGTTTGACGGCTAATATCAATTGGTTTCAAAGAAAAGGCTTTGTAAACTTCCAAAACGGAATTCATTTTTTTTTAAATTTTGTCATCTCTCGAAAAAACTTTAGATTTCATCCAAAAGAAATGTAATTAAGTACAGCTTTTCTACAATATCAGACACAGTGCTCTATCCTTGTGGAATCTTCAGATTAAATTGATGAAACAAAAAAAAGTTAAATTTTCAATCTTTTGTAAATTTTTTTGATTTTTTGATGAAACGACCTAAAATCTCAATTATTGTAGCTTGTCCTGTTACAATTTAATGAGAACAGAGCTCTGTGGTTCTTGCTATGTCTGTTTGACGGCTGTATATCAATTGGTTTCAATGAACAGTTTTTGTAAATTTCACAACACGAATTCATTTTTTTAAACAATTGCAGTCATCTCTCGAAAAAACTTTGGGTTTCATATACTTATAAGTTTTGAGGTATTTAATATAATGTTTTTCAGGATGCCCTAATAAAAAGGTAATGTAGTCACCTTTTTTAAATTGTAAGGTTAGGAGTTCTAGCGTTGTGGAATAGTCGGATTACATGGGTGAAACAGAAAATAGTTAAATTTTGAATAGATTGTATATTTATCGATTATTTGATGAAAACTACATAAAATCTCAATCACTGTAGCTTGTCCTGTTACAAATTAATGAGAACAGAGCTCTGTGGTTCTTAATATGTCTGTTTGACGGCTGTATATCAATTGGTTTCAAAGAACAGTTTTTGTAAATTTCACAACACGAATTCATTTTTTTAAACAATTGCAGTCATCTCTCGAAAAAACTTTGGGTTTCATATACTTATATCTTTTGAGGTATTTAACATAACTTTTTTCAGGTTGCGCTAAAAGAAAGGTAATATAGTCACTTTTCTTAAATTGTAAGATAAGGATTTCTAGCATTGTGGATTAGTTGGATTACATGGGTGAAACAGAAAATAGTTAAATTTTGAATAGATTGTATATTTATCGATTATTTAATGAAAACGACATAAAATCTCAATCATTGTAGATTGCCCTGTTTCAAGTTAAGTAGTACAGAGCTCTGTGGTTCTTGCTATGTCTGTTTGACGGCTATATATCAATTGGTTTCAAAGAAAAGGCTTTGTAAACTTCACAAATGGAATTCATTTTTTTTAATAATTTTTGTCATCTCTCGAAAAAACTTTGGGTTTCATATACTTATATCTTTTGAGGTATTTAACATAAATTTTTTCAGGTTGCGCTAAAAGAAAGGTAATATAGTCACCTTTCTTAAATTGTAAGATAAGGATTTCTAGCGTTTTGGAATAGTTGGATTACATGGGTGAAACAGAAAATAGTTAAATTTTGAATAGATTGTATATTTATCGATTATTTGATGAAAATCTCATCATTGTAGATTGCCCTGTTTCAAGTTAAGTAGTACAGAGCTCTGTGGTTCTTGCTATGTCTGTTTGACGGCTATATATCAATTGGTTTCAAAGAAAAGGCTTTGTAAACTTCACAAAAGGAATTCATTTTCTTTTTAAATTTTTGTCATCTCTCGAAAAAACTTTAGATTTCATCCAAAAGAAATGTAATTAAGTACAGCTTTTCTACAATATCAGAGACAGCGCTCTATCCTTGTGGAATAGTCGGATTATTTGATGAAAACGACATAAAATCTCAATCATTATAGATTGCCCTATTTCAAGTTATGTAGTACAGAGCTCTGTGGTTCTTGCTATGTCTGTTTGACGGATATATATCAATTGGTTTCAAAGAAAAGGCTGTGTAAACTTCACAAAAGGAATTCATTTTTTTTAAACAATTGTAGTCATATCTCGAAAAAACTTTAGATTTCATCCAAAAGAAATGTAATTAAGTACTAATTTTCTACAATATCAGAGACAGCGCTATATCCTTGTGGAATAGTCGGATTACATGGGTGAAACAGAAAATAGTTAAATTTTGAATAGATTGTATATTTATCGATTATTTGATGAAAACGACCTAAAATCTCAATCATTGTAGCTTGTCCTGTTACAATTTAATGAGAACAGAGCTCTGTGGTTCTTAATATGTCTGTTTGACGGCTATATATCAATTGGTTTCAAAGAAAAGGCTTTGTAAACTTCACAAAAGGAATTCATTTTTTTTTAATAAATTTAGTCATCTCTCGAAAAAACTTTGGGTTTCATATACTTATAAGTTTTGAGGTATTTAATATAATGTTTTTCAGGATGCCCTAATAAAAAGGTAATGTAGTCACCTTTTTTAAATTGTAAGGATAGGAGTTCTAGCGTTGTGGAATAGTCGGATTACATGGGTGAAACAGAAAATAGTTAAATTTTCAATCTATTGTAAATTTTTTTGATTTTTTGATGAAACGACCTAAAATCTCAATAATTGTAGCTTGTCCTGTTACAATTTAATTGGAACAGAGCTCTGTGGTTCTTAATATGTTTGTTTGACGGCTGTATATCAATTGGTTTCAAAGAAAAGGCTGTGTAAACTTCACAAAAGGAATTCATTTTTTTTAAACAATTGTAGTCATATCTCGAAAAAACTTTAGATTTCATCCAAAAGAAAGTAATTTAAGTACAGCTTTTGTACAATATCGAGGACAGCGGTCTATCCTTGTGGAATAGTCGGATTCTTTGATGAAAACGACATAAAATCTCAATCATTGTAGATGGCCCTATTTCAAGTTAAGTAGTACAGAGCTCTGTGGTTCTTGCTATGACTGTTTGACGGCTATATATCAATTGGTTTCAAAGAAAAGGCTGTGTAAACTTCACAAAAGGAATTCATTTTTTTTTAACAATTGTAGTCATATCTCGAAAAAACTTTAGATTTCATCCAAAAGAAATGTAATTAAGTACAGCTTTTCTACAATATCAGAGACAGCGCTCTATCCTTGTGGAATAGTCGGATTACATGGGTGAAACAGAAAATAGTTAAGTTTTGAATAGATTGTATATTACGATTATTTGATGAAAACGACCTTAAATCTCAATCATTGTAGCTTGACCTGTTACAATTTAAGTAGAACAAAGCTCTGTGGTTCTTAATATGTCTGTTTGACGGCTGTATATCAATTGGTTTCAAAGAACAGTTTTTGTAAATTTCACAACACGAATTCATTTTTTTTAAACAATTGTTGTCATCTCTCGAAAAAACTTGTGGATTTCATATACTTATATCTTTTGAGGTATTTAACATAATTTTTTTCGGGTTGCACTTAAAGAAAGGTAATGTAGTCAGCTTTTTAAATTATCACCTTAAAATTTCTATTGTTGTGGAATCATCGGATTACATGGGTGAAATAGAAAATAGTTAAATTTTGAATAAATTGTAAATTTTTAGATTTTTTTATGAAAACAACCTAAAATCTCAATCATTGTAGATTGCCCTGTTTCAAGTTAAG
>SSSL01000624.1:0-13338 GCA_008086715.1 Sitobion miscanthi
TCCGTACAATACGACTGGCGTTCACACGCACGCTCGTCGTACCTACGTCCTCGTCGACCAATTCGACGACAACGGGACTCCTCGTGCATGCGCGTACGGCGGTCTTATATATTATATTTTGTGTCGCCTCAGCACATATTGCTTCCCGGGCACGACCTACCTTAACATTTTATAATCTAACTATTCCCACCTATATAACCTAATAATAATTTGACGACTGTCTGCAATATACGACACTACACATCAGCTACACATGGCTACAAATTCAAAAATTCATAATTCCCTGAGCACCAGGCGCTAAGAATCATGATCCGAAATCACTTACGCTCAATGCTGACGTCAAAAACTTGAGGCTTCATTCGGCCACCCTGTTTGTTATTCCTTCCGATTTTCGAAAAAAGGGTACCGAAAAGTACTCATAACATTTTTTGGTTTCCAACGTTCACGACCAATAACAACGGTACCATAAGTTAACGCTTGTAAAATGCTACCTGCTAAACATACCTACACGACTCTACACAATGGCTACACACTACTACACACGGTTACATACCAGCTACTCATCGGCTACACATGGCTACACACAGCTACATATCAGTTACACATCAACTACACACTGCTAAAATTGAAGACTAATGGCTACATACCTTTAACATCCTAGCCACATTTCGGCTAAATACTGCTACACATGGCTACAAATTCAAAAATTTATAATTCCCTGAGCACTAGGCGCTAAGAATCATGATCCGAAATCACTTACGGTCAATGCTGACGTCAAAAACTTGAGTCTTCATTCGGCCACCCTGTTTGTTATTCCCTCCGGTTTTCGAAAAAAGGGTACCGAAACGTACCCATAACATTTTTGGGTTTCCAACGTTCACGACCAATAACAACGGTACCATAAGTTAACGCTTGTAAAATGCCACCTGCTAAACATACCTACACGACTCTACACAATGGCTACACACTACTACACACGGTTACATACCAGCTACTCATCGGCTACATATGGCTACACACAGCTACATATCAGTTACACATCAACTACACACTGCTAAAATTGAATACTATTGGCTACATACCTTCAACATCCTAGCCACATTTCGGCTAAATACTGCTACACATGGCTACACATCAACTACACATGGCTACAAATTCAAAAATTCATAATTCCCTGAGCACCAGGCGCTAAGAATCATGATCCGAAATCACTTACGGTCAATGCTGACGTCAAAAACTTGAGTCTTCATTCGGCCACCCTGTTTGTTATTCCCTCGGGTTTTCGAAAAAAGGGTACCGAAACGTACCCATAACATTTTTTGGTTTCCAACGTTCACGACCAATAACAACAGTACCATAAGTTAACGCTTATAAAATGCCACCTGCTAAACATACCTACACGACTCTACACAATGGCTACACACTACTACACACGGTTACATACCAGCTACTCATCGGCTACACATGGCTACACACAACTACATATCAGTAACACATCAACTACACACTGCTAAACTTGAATACTAATGGCTACATACCTTTAACATCCTGGCCAAATTTCGGCTAAATACTGCTACACATGGCTACACATCAGCTACACTTGGCTACAAATTCAAAAATTTATAATTCCCTGAGCACCAGGCGCTAAGAATCATGATCCGAAATCACTTTCGGTCATTGCTGACGTCAAAAACTTGAGTCTTCATTCGGCCACCCTGTTTGTTATTCCTTCCGATTTTCGAAAAAAGGGTACCGAAAAGTACTCATAACATTTTTTGGTTTCCAACGTTCACGACCAATAACAACGGTACCATAAGTTAACGCTTTAAATGCCACCTGCTAAACATACCGACACGACTCTACACAATGGCTACACACTACTACACACGGTTACATACCAGCTACTCATCGGCTACACATAGCTACACACAACTACATATCAGTAACACATCAACTACACACTGCTAAACTTGAATACTAATGGCTACATACCTTCAACATCTGGCCACATTTCGGCTAAATACTGCTACACATGGCTACAAATTCAAAAATTCATAATTCCCTGAGCACCAGGCACTAAGAATCATGATCCGAAATCACTTACGGTCAATGCTGACGTCAAAAACTTGAGTCTTCATTCGGCCACCCTGTTTGTTATTCCCTCCGGTTTTCGAAAAAAGGGTACCGAAACGTACCCATAACATTTTTGGGTTTCCAACGTTCACGACCAATAACAACGGTACCATAAGTTAACGCTTGTAAAATTCCACCTGCTAAACATACCTAAACGACTCTACACAATGGCTACACACTACTAAACACGGTTACATACCGGCTACTCATCGACTACACATGGCTACACACAGCTACATATCAGTTACACATCAACTACACACTGCTAAACTTGAATACTAATGGCTACATACCTTCAACATCCTAGCCACATTTCGGCTAAATACTGCTACACATGGCTACAAATTAAAGAATTCATAATTCCCTGAGCACCAGGCGCTAAGAATCATGATCCGAAATCACTTACGGTCAATGCTGACGTCAAAAACTTGAGTCTTCATTCGGCCACCCTGTTTGTTATTCCCTCCGGTTTTCGAAAAAAGGGTACCGAAACGTACCCATAACATTTTTGGTTTCCAACGTTCACGAACAATAACAACGGTACCATAAGTTAACGCTTGTAAAATGCCACCTGCTAAACATACCTACACGACTCTACACAATGGCTACACACTACTACACACGGTTACATACCAGCTGCTCATCGGCTACATATGGCTACACACAGCTACATATCAGCTACACATAGCTACAAATTCAAAAATTCATAATGCCCTGAAAACCAGGCGTAATGAGTCATGATCCGAAATCACTTACGGTCAATGCTGACGTCAAAAACTTGAGTCTTCATTCGGCCACCCTGTTTGTTATTCCCCCCGGTTTTCGAAAAAAGGGTACCGAAACGTACCCATAACATTTTTGGGTTTCCAACGTTCACGACCAATAACAACGGTACCATAAGTTAACGCTTGTAAACTGCCAATTGCTAAACATAGCTACACTATTCTACTCATCGGCTACGAACTACTACACACGGTTACATACCAGCTACTCATCGGCTACACATGGCTACACACAGCTACATATCAGTTACACATCAACTACACACTGCTAAACTTGAATACTAATAGCTACATACCTTCAACATCCTGGCCACATTTCGGCTAAATACTGCTACACATGGCTACACATCAGCTACACATGGCTACAAATTCAAAAATTCATAATTCCCTGAAAACCAGGCGTAATGAGTCATGATCCGAAATCACTTACGGTCAATGCTGACGTCAAAAACTTGAGTCTTCATTCGGCCACCCTGTTTGTTATTCCCCCCGGTTTTCGAAAAAAGGGTACCGAAACGTACGCATAACATTTTTGGGTTTCCAACGTTCACGGCAATAACAACGGTACCATAAGTTAACGCTTGTAAACTGCCAATTGCTAAACATAGCTACACGATTCTACTCATCGGCTACACACTGCTATACTTGATTACGAATGGCTAAATAACTTCAACATCCTGACCTCATATCGGCTAAATACGGCTACACATGGCTACACATCAGCTACACATGGCTACAAATTCAAAAATTCATAATTCCCTGAGCACCAGGCGCTAAGAATCATGATCCGAAATCACTTACGGTCAATGCTGACGTCAAAAACTTGAGTCTTCATTCGGCCACCCTGTTTGTTATTCCTTCCGGTTTTCGAAAAAAGGGTACCGAAACGTACCCATAACATTTTTGGGTTTCCAACGTTCACGACCAATAACAACGGTACTATAAGTTAACGCTTGTAAAATGCCACCTGCTAAACATACCTACACGACTCTACACAATGGCTACACACTACTACACACGGTTACATACCAGCTACTCATCGGCTACATATGGCTACACACAGCTACATATCAGTTACACATCAACTACACACTGCTAAAATTGAATACTAATGGCTACATACCTTCAACATCCTAGCCACATTTCGGCTAAATACTGCTACACATGGCTACACATCAGCTACACATGCCTACAAACTCAAAAATTCATAATTCCCTGAGCACCAGGCGCTAAGAATCATGATCCGAAATCACTTACGGTCAATGCTGACGTCAAAAACTTGAGTCTTCATTCGGCCACCCTGTTTGTTATTCCTTCCGATTTTCGAAAAAAGGTTACCGAAAAGTACTCATAGCATTTTTTGGTTTCCAACGTTCACGACCAATAACAACGGTACCATAAGTTAACGCTTTTAAAATGCCACCTGCTAAACATACCGACACGACTCTACACAATGGCTACACACTACTACACACGGTTACATACCAGCTACTCATCGGCTACACATGGCTACACACAACTACATATCAGTAACACATCAACTACACACTGCTAAACTTGAATACTAATGGCTACATACCTTCAACATCCTGGCCACATTTCGGCTAAATACTGCTACACATGGCTACAAATTCAAAAATTCATAATTCCCTGAGCACCAGGCGCTAAGAATCATGATCCGAAATCACTTACGGTCAATGCTGACGTCAAAAACTTGAGTCTTCATTCGGCCACCCTGTTTGTTATTCCTTCCGATTTTCGAAAAAAGGGTACCGAAAAGTACTCATAACATTTTTTGGTTTCCAACGTTCACGACCAATAACAACGGTACCATAAGTTAACGCTTGTAAAATGCCACCTGCTAAACATACCTACACGACTCTACACAATGGCTACACACTACTACACACGGTTACATACCAGCTACTCATCGGCTACATATGGCTACACACAGCTACATATCAGTTACACATCAACTACACACTGCTAAAATTGAATACTAATGGCTACATACCTTCAACATCCTAGCCACATTTCGGCTAAATACTGCTACACATGGCTACACATCAGCTACACATGGCTACAAATTCAAAAATTTATAATTCCCTGAGCACCAGGCGCTAAGAATCATGATCCGAAATCACATACTGTCAATGCTGACGTCAAAAACTTAAGTCTTCATTCGGCCACCATGTTTGTTATTCCCTCCGGTTTTCGAAAAAAGGGTACCGAAACGTACCCATAACATTTTTTGGTTTCCAACGTTCACGACCAATAACAACGGTACCATAAGTTAACGCTTGTAAAATGCCACCTGCTAAACATACCTACACGACTCTACACAATGGCTACACACTACTACACACGGTTACATACCAGCTACTCATCGGCTACATATGGCTACACACAGCTACATATCAGTTACACATCAACTACACACTGCTAAAATTGAATACTAATGGCTACATACCTTCAACATCCTAGCCACATTCGGCTAAATACTGCTACACATGGCTACACATCAGCTACACATGGCTACAAATTCAAAAATTCATAATGCCCTGAAAACCAGGCGTAATGAGTCATGATCCGAAATCACTTACGGTCAATGCTGACGTCAAAAACTTGAGTCTTCATTCGGCCACCCTGTTTGTTATTCCCCCGGTTTTCGAAAAAAGGGTACCGAAACGTACGCATAACATTTTTTGGTTTCCAACGTTCACGACCAAAACAACGGTACCATAAGTTAACGCTTGTAAACTGCCATTGCTAAACATAGCTACACGATTTCTACTCATCGGCTACACACTGCTATACTTGATTACGAATGGCTAAATAACTTCAACATCCTGACCTCATATCGGCTAATACGGCTACACATGGCTACAATCAGCTACACATGGCTACAAATTCAAAAATTCATAATCCCTGAGCACCAGGCGCTAAGAATCATGATCCGAAATCACTTACGGTCAATGCTGACGTCAAAAACTTGAGTCTTCATTCGGCCACCCTGTTTGTTATTCCTTCCGGTTTTCGAAAAAAGGGTACCGAAACGTACCCATAACATTTTTGGGTTTCCAACGTTCACGACCAATAACAACGGTACTATAAGTTAACGCTTGTAAAATGCCACCTGCTAAACATACCTACACGACTCCACAATGGCTACACACTACTACACACGGTTACATACCAGCTACTCATCGGCTACATATGGCTACACACAGCTACATATCAGTTACACATCAACTACACACTGCTAAAATTGAATACTAATGGCTACATACCTTCAACATCCTAGCCACATTTCGGCTAAATACTGCTACACATGGCTACACATCAGCTACACATGCTACAATTCAAAAATTCATAATTCCCTGGAAACCAGGCGCTAAGAATCATGATCCGAAATCACTTACGGTCAATGCTGACGTCAAAAACTTGAGTCTTCATTCGGCCACCCTGTTTGTTATTCCCTCCGGTTTTCGAAAAAAGGGTACCGAAACGTACCCATAACATTTTTTGGTTTCCAACGTTCACGACCAATAACAACGGTACCATAAGTTAACGCTTGTAAAATGCCACCTGCTAAACATACCTACACGACTCTACACAATGGCTACACACTACTACACACGGTTACATACCAGCTACTCATCGGCTACATATGGCTACACACAGCTACATATCAGTTACACATCAACTACACACTGCTAAAATTGAATACTAATGGCTACATACCTTCAACATCCTAGCCACATTTCGGCTAAATACTGCTACACATGGCTACACATCAGCTACACATGGCTACAAATTCAAAAATTCATAATGCCCTGAAAACCAGGCGTAAATGTCATGATCCGAAATCACTTACGGTCAATGCTGACGTCAAAAACTTGAGTCTTCATTCGGCCACCCGTTGTTATTTTCCCCCCGGTTTTCGAAAAAAGGGTACCGAAACGTACGCATAACATTTTTGGGTTTCCAACGTTCACGACCAATAACAACGGTACCATAAGTTAACGCTTGTAAACTGCCAATTGCTAAACATAGCTACACGATTCTACTCATCGGCTACACACTGCTATACTTGATTACGAATGGCTAAATAACTTCAACATCTGACCTCATATCGGCTAAATACGGCTACACATGGCTAACATCAGCTACACATGGCTACAAATTCAAAAATTCATAATTCCCTGAGCACCAGGCGCTAAGAATCATGATCCGAAATCACTTACGGTCAATGCTGACGTCAAAAACTTGAGTCTTCATTCGGCCACCCTGTTTGTTATTCCTTCCGGTTTTCGAAAAAAGGGTACCGAAACGTACCCATAACATTTTTGGGTTTCCAACGTTCACGACCAATAACAACGGTACCTAAGTTAACGCTTGTAAAATGCCACCTGCTAAACATACCTACACGACTCTACACAATGGCTACACACTACTACACACGGTTACATACCAGCTACTCATCGGCTACATATGGCTACACACAGCTACATATCAGTTACACATCAACTACACACTGCTAAAATTGAATACTAATGGCTACATACCTTCAACATCCTAGCCACATTTCGGCTAAATACTGCTACACATGGCTACACATCAGCTACACATGCCTAAAAATTCAAAAATTCATAATTCCCTGGAAACCAGGCGCTAAGAATCATGATCCGAAATCACTTACGGTCAATGCTGACGTCAAAAACTTGAGTCTTCATTCGGCCACCCTGTTTGTTATTCCTTCCGATTTTCGAAAAAAGGGTACCGAAAAGTACTCATAGCATTTTTTGGTTTCCAACGTTCACGACAATAACAACGGTACCATAAGTTAACGCTTTTAAAATGCCACCTGCTAAACATACCGACACGACTCTACACAATGGCTACACACTACTACACACGGTTACATACCAGCTACTCATCGGCTACACATGGCTAACACAACTACATATCAGTAACACATCAACTACACACTGCTAAACTTGAATACTAATGGCTACATACCTTCAACATCCTGGCCACATTTCGGCTAAATACTGCTACACATGGCTACAAATTCAAAAATTCATAATTCCCTGAGCACCAGGCGCTAAGAATCATGATCCGAAATCACTTACGGTCAATGCTGACGTCAAAAATTGAGTCTTATTCGGCCACCCTGTTTGTTATTTCTTTCGGTTTTCGAAAAAAGGGTACCGAAAAGTACTCATAGCATTTTTTGGTTTCCAACGTTCACGACCAATAACAACGGTACCATAAGTTAACGCTTTTAAAATGCCACCTGCTAAACATACCGACACGACTCTACACAATGGCTACACACTACTACACACGGTTACATACCAGCTACTCATCGGCTACACATGGCTACACACAGCTACATATCAGTTACACATCAACTACACACTGCTAAAATTGAAGACTAATGGCTACATACCTTTAACATCCTAGCCACATTTCGGCTAAATACTGCTACACATGGCTACAAATTCAAAAATTTATAATTCCCTGAGCATCAGGCGCTAAGAATCATGATCCGAAATCACTTACGGTCAATGCTGACGTCAAAAACTTGAGTCTTCATTCGGCCACCCTGTTTTGTTATCCCTCCGGTTTTCGAAAAAAGGGTACCGAAACGTACCATAACATTTTTGGGTTTCCAACGTTCACGACCAATAACAACGGTACCATAAGTTAACGCTTGTAAAATGCCACCTGCTAAACATACCTACACGACTCTACACAATGGCTACACACTACTACACACGGTTACATACCAGCTACTCATCGGCTACATATGGCTACACACAGCTACATATCAGTTACACATCAACTACACACTGCTAAAATTGAATACTAATGGCTACATACCTTCAACATCCTAGCCACATTTCGGCTAAATACTGCTACACATGGCTACACATCAGCTACACATGGCTACAAATTCAAAAATTCATAATGCCCTGAAAACCAGGCGTAATGAGTCATGATCCGAAATCACTTACGGTCAATGCTGACGTCAAGAACTTGAGTCTTCATTCGGCCACCCTGTTTGTTATTCCCCCCGGTTTTCGAAAAAAGGGTACCGAAACGTACGCATAACATTTTTGGGTTTCCAACGTTCACGACCAATAACAACGGTACCATAAGTTAACGCTTGTAAACTGCCAATTGCTAAACATAGCTACACGATTCTACTCATCGGCTACACACTGCTATACTTGATACGAATGGCTAAATAACTTCAACATCCTGACCTCATATCGGCTAAATTACGGCTACACATGGCTACACATCAGCTACACATGGCTACAAATTCAAAAATTCATAATTCCCTGAGCACCAGGCGCTAAGAATCATGATCCGAAATCACTTACGGTCAATGCTGACGTCAAAAACTTGAGTCTCTTCATTCGGCCACCCACCCTGTTTGTTATTCCTTCCGGTTTTCGAAAAAAGGGTACCGAAACGTACCCATAACATTTTTGGGTTTCCAACGTTCACGACCAATAACAACGGTACTATAAGTTAACGCTTGTAAAATGCCACCTGCTAAACATACCTACACGACTCTACACAATGGCTACACACTACTACACACGGTTACATACCAGCTACTCATCGGCTACATATGGCTACACACAGCTACATATCAGTTACACATCAACTACACACTGCTAAAATTGAATACTAATGGCTACATACCTTCAACATCCTAGCCACATTTCGGCTAAATACTGCTACACATGGCTACACATCAGCTACACATGCCTAAAAATTCAAAAATTCATAATTCCCTGGAAACCAGGCGCTAAGAATCATGATCCGAAATCACTTACGGTCAATGCTGACGTCAAAAACTTGAGTCTTCATTCGGCCACCCTGTTTGTTATTCCTTCCGATTTTCGAAAAAAGGGTACCGAAAAGTACTCATAGCATTTTTTGGTTTCCAACGTTCACGACCAATAACAACGGTACCATAAGTTAACGCTTTTAAAATGCCACCTGCTAAACATACCGACACGACTCTACACAATGGCTACACACTACTACACACGGTTACATACCAGCTACTCATCGGCTACACATGGCTACACACAACTACATATCAGTAACACATCAACTACACACTGCTAAACTTGAATACTAATGGCTACATACCTTCAACATCCTGGCCACATTTCGGCTAAATACTGCTACACATGGCTACAAATTCAAAAATTCATAATTCCCTGAGCACCAGGCGCTAAGAATCATGATCCGAAATCACTTACGGTCAATGCTGACGTCAAAAACTTGAGTCTTTATTCGGCCACCCTGTTTGTTATTTCTTTCGGTTTTCGAAAAAAGGGTACCGAAAAGTACTCATAGCATTTTTTGGTTTCCAACGTTCACGACCAATAACAACGGTACCATAAGTTAACGCTTTTAAAATGCCACCTGCTAAACATACCGACACGACTCTACACAATGGCTACACACTACTACACACGGTTACATACCAGCTACTCATCGGCTACACATGGCTACACACAACTACATATCAGTAACACATCAACTACACACTGCTAAACTTGAATACTAATGGCTACATACCTTCAACATCCTGGCCACATTTCGGCTAAATACTGCTACACATGGCTACAAATTCAAAAATTCATAATTCCCTGAGCACCAGGCGCTAAGAATCATGATCCGAAATCACTTACGGTCAATGCTGACGTCAAAAACTTGAGTCTTCATTCGGCCACTGTTTGTTATTCCTTCCGATTTTCGAAAAAAGGGTACCGAAAAGTACTCATAACATTTTTTGGTTTCCAACGTTCACGACCAATAACAACGGTACCATAGTTAACGCTTGTAAAATGCTACTGCTTAAACATACCTACACGACTCTACACAATGGCTCACACTACTAAACACGGTTACATACAGCTACTCATCGGCTACAATGCTACACACAGCTACATATCAGTTACACATCAACTACACCACTGCTAAAATTGAAGACTAATGGCTACATACTTTAACATCCTAGCCACATTTCGGCTAAATACTGCTACACATGGCTACAAATTCAAAAATTTATAATTCCTGAGCACCAGGCGCTAAGAATCATGATCCGAAATCACTTACGGTCAATGCTGACGTCAAAAATTGAGTCTTCATTCGGCACCCTGTTTGTTATTCCCTCGGTTTTCTAAAAAAAGGGTACCGAAACGTACCCATAACATTTTTGGGTTTCCAACGTTCACGACCAATAACAACGGTACCATAAGTTAACGCTTGTAAAATGCCACCTGCTAAACATACCTACACGCCTAACCAATGGCTACACACTACTACACACGGTTACATACCAGCTACTCATCGGCTACATATGGCTACACACAGCTACATATCAGTTACACAATCACTACACACTGCTAAAATTGAATACTAGTGGCTACATACCTTCAACATCCTAGCCACATTTCGGCTAAATACTGCTACACATGGCTAACATCAACTACACATGGCTACAAATTCAAAAATTCATAATTCCATGAGCACCAGGCGCTAAGAATCATGATCCGAAATCATTACGGTCAATGCTGACGTCAAAAACTTGAGTCTTCATTCGGCCACCCTGTTTGTTATTCCCTCGGTTTTTCGAAAAAAGGGTACCGAAACGTACCCATAACATTTTTTGGTTTCCAACGTTCACGACCAATAACAACGGTACCATAAGTAACGCTTATAAAATGCACCTGCTAAACATACCTACACGACTCTACACAATGGCTACACACTATTACACACGGTTACATACCAGCTACTCATCGGCTACACATGGCTACACACAACTACATATCAGTTACACATCAAATACACACTGCTAAACTTGAATACTAATGGCTACATACCTTTAACATCCTGGCCAAATTTCGGCTAAATACTGCTACACATGGCTACACATCAGCTACACTTGGCTACAAATTCAAAAATTTATAATTCCCTGAGCACCAGGCGCTAAGAATCATGATCCGAAATCACTTTCGGTCATTGCTGACGTCAAAAACTTGAGTCTTCATTCGGCCACCCTGTTTGTTATTCCTTCCGATTTTCGAAAAAAGGGTACCGAAAAGTACTCATAACATTTTTTGGTTTCCAACGTTCACGACCAATAACAACGGTACCATAAGTTAACGCTTTTAAAATGCCACCTGCTAAACATACCGACACGACTCTACACAATGGCTACACACTACTACACACGGTTACATACCAGCTACTCATCGGCTACACATAGCTACACACAACTACATATCAGTAACACATCAACTACACACTGCTAAACTTGAATACTAATGGCTACATACCTTCAACATCCTGGCCACATTTCGGCTAAATACTGCTACACATGGCTACAAATTCAAAAATTCATAATTCCCTGAGCACCAGGCACTAAGAATCATGATCCGAAATCACTTACGGTCAATGCTGACGTCAAAAACTTGAGTCTTCATTCGGCCACCCTGTTTGTTATTCCCTCCGGTTTTCGAAAAAAGGGTACCGAAACGTACCTATAACATTTTTGGGTTTCCAACGTTCACGACCAATAACAACGGTACCATAAGTTAACGCTTGTAAAATGCCACCTGCTAAACATACCTACACGACTCTACGAAATGGCTACACACTCCTACACACGGTAACATACCAGCTACTCATCGACTACACATGGCTACACACAGCTACATATCAGTTACACATCAACTACACACTGCTAAACTTGAATACTAATGGCTACATACCTTCACCATCCTGGCCACATTTCGGCTAAATACTGCTACACATGGCTACACATCAGCTACACATGGCTACAAATTCAAAAATTCATAATTCCCTGAGCACCAGGCGCTAAGAATCATGATCCGAAATCACTTACGGTCAATGCTGACGTCAAAAACTTGAGTCTTCATTCGGCCACCCTGTTTGTTATTCCCTCGGGTTTTCGAAAAAAGGGTACCGAAACGTACCCATAATATTTTTTGGTTTCCAACGTTCACGACCAATAACAATGGTACCATAAGTTAACGCTTGTAAAATGCCACCTGCTAAACATACCTACACGACTCTACACAATGGCGACACACTACTACACACGGTTACATACCAGCTACTCATCGGCTACACATGGCTACACACAACTACATATCAGTAACACATCAACTACACACTGCTAAACTTGAATACTAATGGCTACATACCTTCAACATCCTGGCCAAATTTCGGCTAAATATTGCTACACATGGCTATACATCAGCTACACATGGCTACAAATTCAAAAATTTATAATTCCCTGAGCACCAGGCGCTAAGAATCATGATCCGAAATCACTTACGGTCAATGCTGACGTCAA
>SSSL01000397.1:0-13258 GCA_008086715.1 Sitobion miscanthi
CGTTTTCGATATATCAAGTACTGCAAATCCTATAGAAATAAATGTGTTAATAAATGTATGACATAAAATATAAAGTACACTTACCAATATAAATTGGTTTAAAGAAATTTATGATTTTATTTTCCAATGTTACAGCTGTTATATTTTTTTGTTTATAATTGGTGCAGTATTTAAATGTCGATCGGTTCATTAATTTCTGTAAACGCTGTTCGCTCGAAACAAATTCCATCTTAATCCTTGATCTCATTGATTCCATCATTTTTCTTACAAAAATTAAATGTCGGTAAAAATGATTATATATATATAGTATAAAGTGACATACCAAATACACTATTGTTCATCAGTTTATAGAAATCAATCTCAAACTGGTTCATCTCTTCTTCCTCATCCCAGAATTTAAATTAATATATTTAGCCAACCATTTAGACTGTTTAAACTGCAATACCCTGTTAACCTAAAACAAAATTATCGTTTATATATTATACATACTTTTTATATGATAAAAACATTTACCTTTTTCACTTTAAAACCATTTGCCATCGCCTGTTTCAAATTACGGTAGTGTACAATATAACGTTCTTTAGATTCTAGTGTTGCTACGAGTTTCCTTATTTTAGATCCACGTTCGGTAAGAATGATAGATCGTTGTGCATGATGAGATGCAGGTGCTGTGGATACTCTATGTCGACCTCATACATCCGTCCTATCTCTGATATATCGTTTAAATTTTCTAATCCGTCAAGTGTAGGTTCTATCTGTTCAAAGCTACCATATGGTATGTACTCGGACACTGCCCAGCCATACAAGTTATTACCTAAAAAAAAAAAAAGTTTAAAAGATAATAATTTTTTGAAAATAATATATAATTATAGTCTTGATTTACTCGTATTCAGATGTTTTCAGATTATTCGCCTTTCCATAACGCATGCTTGCTTGTGTAAGACCTCCACGTAAACCTATAACAGAATAGTTAATTAATAAATGTAATATATTATTTTTTATAAAAACTTACCTTTTTCACACATCAATAAATTATCATAATCAGATAGAAGTTCAAGTTTTATGGAAGTAAATTTCAAGCACGCATCAAAGCTTAGTCCAGGAGCAGTGTTAACGTAGTTAACGGTTTGAGACTGTAGACGGACTAAAGACAAGTGCCAGTTGTTTCAGCATAGTTTGGTGTACGTATGTACAAAACATTAGTATAATAGTCGTATGAATTGCCTCTTCTTCGATATTTAAGTGTAAATATTGTAAGGTAATTTTATTATCGTTAAAATGGGCATTTAATTGAATCAGGATACCTATTGTCTCTTAATTGATCTATTAGGAAATATCGAGACATCACCAAAATATACCTATCTAATGTCTCTTTTATACGTCTAAAGTGTCTTTCAATATAAATGGTTTTGCAGTGTGTAGTATATTTAATTGAATACGGATAATATACCTATTATTGTCAATACGGGTAAAGTGTCTTTCAGGGTCATTGTGTGAGGATGTCTATATTTTTGTATATATTATTTTTCTAAAAATATAAGAAGGAACTATAAGTTGTTAGAATATTTATTTGATTATGGGATAGTATTCTATGTATATTATTTAGCGTGTATTTAAATATAACAGTATACGATAACATGTGATAAAATATACTGATTAAATGTATGTCGCACACGTATGCGAGCGGTGGTAAAAATAACTGATGACAAATGATAACAGCGGCAGAACGTATGTCATGCACGTGTGCGGTTGCGACGGCGGTAGGATCAGCTGGCTCAGCGGGTTGAGGTAATTAGCTGGCTCAGCTGGCTCAGCCTTCAGAACATACCATTTTATCCTATTAATCGCTAATGACCGATCGCCGCGACAGTATTTACTTTATCATCATACCACCATTATCGCCCATCGGAAACCGCAAACTGATACGCAACACCTGTTGCCATGGGTTTGGGGTCGATGCTCTTATTCTGTGATTTGCTATCACGGTCCATCTATGACTCAAGTCTCAAGCCCATTACACATTAATTATTAAACATAATAATAAAATATGGGTTATATGTAACGATATGTCTATAAGTATAGAACGCTGGCCTCGTAGTGGAAAAGATGTTTACATTAAAGTTTTAGAAAAAAAGATATAACAACAGGAGGCCAACGATGCATGCTATATGGATTATTTTTATTATTATTATATTCAGTCAAATAACATCGCGACTTATTTCATAAAAAAATAACTGATATCACACTAAAAACACTTCGTTATAACTCCGTGTGAAAAAAAACTAAGTTAATAAAATTTAGAGAACGTTACCCATTACACATTTGTTGTCTTACACACGTACGACATACCAAATTGTTCTGTAAAGTAATTGGTCTTTAGGCATTAATATAACACATGATTAATGATTCACCAAACTACATATATATAATTGCTACTCATAGGATAGTCGGCCTCGTAGTTGCGAAATATTCCATGTAAGGAACATTTCGGCCAACCACTTAAATACACAATTACCACTAATCAAGCTAAGCGGGCATAACATAATCATCATTACAATTACAGCGGCAATTTCATTCACTGTGAGAATAACAACTTTTCGAACGGCTATATCCACCTCAAGGGCACATGGGTCCATGTGCTGACCATATCAAAGGAGCCAACATCGTAAATAGGGACGCTAGAGACAGAGCATAATCAGTGGTATATCTATACCTGGACCAGAGCCGTCAACAAGCGCTACTTCACTACTTGGCCATATTCTGCATGAAAAACGACGATATTACACTTTTATTCTGTTCAAATAAACAACATTGCATTTACTGTTGTAATTTGACTACCATTTTATTTCAAATCATCTATCTGGATCCCTGAAGGGGCAGCACGTAACACTGGCGCAGTCGGAGTGGATTTTTTTTCAAAGCAGGCAACCATTCAAATGCTACAGTCAACGAGAAAGACGTTCCACGGCAACAACTCCAAGAAGAGTACCAACGTTGCAGAATCATCACATCCGTATAGACTGTCAGCATCAAAAAACACAGTATAATTGTAAGTGAATAATTATTTAAAATTTTTACACAAACGTATATACATAAATTAAAAGAACATAAGAATTATTTAAGTAGTCGAGTATAAAGTATAATGGTGTAAAACGTATTATTATATTGAGATTATTATAAAGGGCATGTTATATTGAATTATTTGAGAATATTGAGGAATATTGAGGCATATTATATTTTACGAGAAATAATATTGAGAATTTATTTATGAGGATTATTGAAGCATATTGTATTGAAGTTATTATTATATTGAGATTATTATTAAAGGGAAATCATTGAATTATTATTGATTATTAAAGGGCATTTATTAAAGGCACATTATTGAGAGTTAAAAACGTATTAAATGAGTAGTGAAGGCAATTCATAGACATCTCCCTTAAACGTAGTTAATTCATTGTATAAAACACTTGTAGATTTAAGAAACCGATTAGAAGCCCATGCCGAATAGAAATCCCTAGCCAAGTAAAATCCGAGCCCAGATAAAAGAAACAGGCATAGAAATTAATTCTGAGTAGTTAATTACGGAATGTTTTAAGTATAAAAGAATAAGTATTGAAAATAAAATAACGATATAAAATGGCAGTAATCATAACATTCGAAGACGCTTATAAATTGATACCTTTGTGCACGAAGGAAGATGATATTTGTCCGTTTATAAATGCATGTGACATATGGTAATCAATCTGGTAGAAGAAAATTTTATATCAACGTTAGTTGAATTTATAATTACTAACATAAGTGGAAAAACGTTAGAAAAAATAAGATACAAAGATCTATCCAAGTGGGATTATTTATTAAAGGTTAACAGATGCACATGAAGGCTTAACTTAACTACAGCTTTAAATTTACAAATACTATTGAATTATATTAAAATGCATAACAGTGAAAATGAAAACGAATATTATCAAAGAATAGAGAAATTATATTACAAGTTGTGCACCGTTAGCGCGCTTAATAGAATAGATACAGAAATAAAAATAATACATGAAATATGGAATAAGCAAACGTTAGCAATAGGATTAATGTATTCATTAAAAATAATAGTAGAAACTCAAAATTCAAAAACTCTTGAAGTAGTTCAACAATTAAAAGTAGTTGAACTTAATTAGAAATAAAAAAATCTAGTTATAGGAATGAATATTTAAATAACAGAAATAATAAAAATTTAAAGCGACCGAGCAGTGAACATGATTAAATAGTTACAATAATGACGAAGTAAAAGATACAATTTTGATCTACCATATAATTATTATGATAATGTCGATAGACCGCCAGAATATTAAATTAAATCAAAAAGACAAGCCGAAAAATCATGTAGTAATAAATAATAAATAAATATATGATAGTTTAAAATTTAGAAGTAAGAATTTACACGAAATAAAACAAGAAAAAATAATTAAATCATTATTATAATATATGCTACTCTGTGCATTTAAAATTATAATTGTATAAGTATATTATACATCATACATTCTCTCGTCATACGCGAACGAACATTAGATAAAAAAAAAACACTGATATATTATATAAAAATAAAATCGTAAGAATAAATGTAAATATATATAAAAGACAATAAACTAGGACACGAGTTCCTAATTAAAATAATGCATTAGTAGATATACCAAAAAATAAAGTAATTATACCCGTAGTATAAGTTCTCGTAAGAATATAGCATTATCATTAGCCAAAAAATGTCAATATAAATATGCATATAAGATAATGAACTATAAAAATAATACAAATAATATAGAATTAGAGAACAAACATAAAATAACTAGCAATCACACAACTTATTGCAATTTATGGCTTTTCATTTGATACTAATTTATGTAGCTACTCTCCAATAGAATATAAAGGTACAATATACAAAACCGGATATTTTTTAACTAACTTAATTGATGAAGTTTGTTTATATGAGATTTTGGAAATTGTCATAAATTTAAATTATTTAAATGTTCACTTATAGTTAATCAGATTGAAATCGATGGCTATTGTCCTCATTTAAAATCATACAATGTCAATAAAGATAAAAATACAATTTTAATAACTGTTTTAAAATTAGAAGACTGCACTGGACCACCAATAAATATTTCTGAACTTTTAAATGGGGATTTATTTTAAGATTGAAAGAATATTATTAAATATTATTTTTACTCATATGTCTATACCTATATTGAATTATATATTTTTTATATACCTATACAATTAATTAAATTTGACCATGATTACTTTTTTTTTTTTTTAATAGTTTTATTTCAAATCTTGAAGACGATACAAACAAATCTGACTTCCAATAAACAATGTCATAGGTACAGAAGATTTGTATGTTCTGATAGTGAACATTGATCACAAGACCAATTACATGCATCAAAGATGAGACAAATGTGAATAATTCGCCATTACCCATCATGTCAAATGATGAAATCTTAGACATGTGGAATATTCTGAAATCTTGGAACCTAGGATGTGTGTATCAAACTTGTATAGGTAAGAATACTTGAGTTTATAAATTTTTTTTTAAACTAAAAATATTTGTAATTAAAAATGTTGCCTGATAAATAAAAAACCATTTACAGCCATAAATGATTTACTAAATAATTATAAATAAAAGTATATCAATAATATTTACTGTAAAATATTTTATTATGTATCCATAATTTAAAACAATAATTAAAATAAATATGAACTGTTGCTAGTTTTAACACTTTTGATAGTAATAAGTTGCTAACTTAAGTAATCAATTTATCATGATACACAAATTGATAATTATAGGTTTATTTAATGAAAAATTTCTTGAGTAGGTACTATGTAATAAATAAACATAATGTATCATTTTTATTTTTATTTTAAGATAAACTTATAGATACAGATGCATTAAAATATATGAAAAACAAACATATAGAACTATTATTAACTAACTATCCTCTTGCAATACAAATAAAATTTGAAAAACATTTAGAAGAGTATCAGATAAATCAAGGATAACAACAGAATGTTTTATTATTAAAATCAAAATTAATAGCTGAAACTGCAGTCCAAAATTTAACCCTACAAAGTACTAACCAATCAGAAATTGGATTTGATCTAACATTTTATCTACATTTTAATCAAAAAACACTCAAGGTTCTATGATAATAGATATTATTATAAACAAAAAATATTAAATGAATCAACTCGATCTTTATTATGAGAGATAATTATAAATGATCTATGGAAAAAAACAGAACCATGATAATAGATTTAACCAATAGTATATCAAATGCCATTACTAAATCATTTCCAACAGAAATAAAGGTTAGAACTTTATAAACCATCTACTAAACTATAAAATACTAACTGATTTAAAGTATTACTTTAATAAAGTTTGATACATTTTACTAATTATTTTATCAATTTATAGGATGTATATTTCTTGAAGGATTTTTCTTGTAAAGCACCAAAGGGAAAAATTTATACCAAATATTTCAACACAATGAAAAGGCTTAAAGATGCTGGTTTAAAATCTACAAATAAAACATATGAGAATAAAAATATTTTAAGTAGATCTCTTGATCAATTGTATTGTACTTTGAACGGTGGATAATTATTATTATTTTTACTCGTAATAATTTAAATAATTAGTGTACAATAAGTATTAATTAATAAATATAAGTGAATTTCTAAAAAAAAAAAATTGTCCATGTGTAATACAGTACAAATCTTACGACTGTTAAGCAGTGGCAGTTTTGGGATTAAATTTTAAATGAGGCGACTAAAAATGTACATACATTTGTCATTTATGTATGAATTATTAAAAAATAAAAACACAAACTAATTATAGATACAAAAATTTTACTTGTAGAAAAGATTAACCAGTAGGTAGTTACTATAAAATATAAATCACTACTGCACACTGTTGCCTAGAATGTATCATGTAGAGGTTCTTTCCATACGTTCCTTGATACTGTACATATTTTTATTATTATTTACACTATTCATATTTACAAATTTACATGTTTTTACAAGGAATACATATTTACATTTTATTTATTTACATTTTTGCTACAACTGACCTAAAAAGTTAATTTGAATAATTTTTCAACTATACATTTTAAGATATTATGATGCACCACAAACAGATTCGGACGATGAATTTGAATCATTTTTAATGACTTCAATAACATATTGGAATTCCTTCCACTTATCAACAACCAAGTTTATAATTTTTGAGCGGGAAGACCATCTTGTTTGTACAAACTGTGATACACGTTTACCTATAATAGTATCAACAACGTTTGATCTAGATGTCAGAATATGAAAATAAGCTGATATACCATATATTTGCAAAGAACACACGAAATTAAGAAAATGCGTTTCAAATAATATTACTACTGGATCATTTATAGGATCCATAGTTCCAGAATGTGACATAGTGACAAGTCACAAGTATATACTAATGTACTATAATACGTATAGTAGTATACAAACAACAATAATATAATGTCGCTAACTCGCTATAGCTGTAATTCATACTTTTTAAATCTGTGATTTTCAACTAATCACTGCGTGTATCAAAGCCTACGATGATAAAAAATTCTAAAATACGTATTAATGACAGGCACATGGCACAGTAAGAAAATAATTATCCAATCACATCCTGTTAACTTTAACTCTTATATATAAAAAAAAAAAAATATATTAAAAAACTCCATTTCCCCTCTTATTCTCACTCCCCGAATCTCATTTTATATATATATATATATATATATATATAGATATATATATATATTATTCTCTTAAATATGACTTCTATATTTTATTCTCTTGCAAGGAAACCTATTGATTATTATTGTAAGTTGTTATTTAACAAAGTCATATTGTAACGAACCCAATAATATACATTCTATATTCTTATATTATATTATTGTGATCGTTTCGCGTAGGACAAATAGCATAACGCTAGGCTAATTAAAACCCAAAATATTATTATAATGCGTCGTAAGACGTTAAGAGAAAACAAGACAGCCTTGAATCTATGGGGATAAACGAACTCACCTTTAAGAAAGCAACCAAGGGCTAGTCATGTACAAATATTAGGATAGTGGGCGACTACGAGCGTATACAAATAATATACGCAATTTTTACGCATATATATATTTATATATATTTGCATATACAAATACACCTTGAGTTCTAATCCTAAACGCCAAATTTATCTAAATGTTAACGGATGGCGAATACCATATATGGTAAAGATAATAAACAGGATGTGGGTTTCGGCATAAGCAGACGTGGGAACGCTTAGATGATAAGTTTGAATCACGTCCTGTGAAGTCCGCAGATATCGATAGACAAGGGGGGAAGTAGGAGATTAGGAGACCCTATAAAACCCGGCCGAAACGGCCTGTAAATCAGACGTGTTTCACCATCGTACAAGCAAGCACCTTCACGATAGTCAATACTACACATTGTCGAATTGGACTTAGAATAATTTCAATAAATAAACAACTTAACTTTACCAAGTCTACTCTTATTTATCAACCTACCTGAAGAAAATCCTCTATCAACGGTCTTGCTACCTGCAACCTTATAAGCTAAGCAGTCTAGTTGATTGCTGGTTTATAACAATATTATTTAAAGTAAAATATTCTCTCTTTCTTTGGTAAAAGGAAAAAAAAATAATGTCAAAAACTATCAAAGCAAACCGTTGCACTACCAAGGTAAAGATTAATTTATTATGTTATATTATGTCCCTCCCATTATGACATTTGTTATCCAGTAAATTTATTTCAGAAATTGTTCCTGTCGGTGTGTGCATCGTTTGGAGGCGATGGAGGCGTTTTGGTGGTAACGGTCTGGCGGATAGCTGCGGCATCGAGACACCGGACACTGCAAACGACCGGTTTGCATAATTATAATTTTACCTTATTTTCCCCTCTTTTTTTTTTAGTTTTCCCTAGACCGTATCTCCACCCTTGTATGACATTACTAGTTTCATTTTTATATTTCTGCTGCTGCGATAACTCACTGTTTTTTTTTCCCAGACCACATGGTCAATTATTATTAATTTAGGTTAGACCTGCGGATCATCAGTATTATTATATTTGATACCATGTAGTATTATTTTTATCATCGAAAAGTAGGGTCCTTATGAACACTTTCTTTTCTCTTAGTAGAAAGCACAATAATTGTTATTTATTAGAAAAAACACAAAAGTATAGGAGAAAATTATTAAGATGACCCTGTCAAAATCTAATGATTCAAAACTAAATTTAATTTTTCGAGTAACTGAAATATTTAACAATTTCCATTTCATTTTTAACAATTTATTCTCTTACAAAAGGTAACTTATAGATATTATTCCCAATAATTATTTTAAAATATTGAATCAGTCTATTAATTATGTGCAATGTACATTTTGTCTTCCATTTCCACGTTAAATAGGTTCCCCTATTATAATGATTTGATTTGCGTTATACGACTGACTGTTGGGCTGTAGGAAAAACATCGTCCCGATAATTTTGGTCCACCTACGGCCCGTTACTATTATATTACAAATTAATTTAACAAAAAAAAATAAGAAATATTATCTATTACTTTGGTGTAGGTAGCTATATTCTAATATTCTATTCTATCCTGGTAGTTATCACTATTATTATCAATATTATTTGTCATTGGACAACGGTTAATTTCTTATTTAAAAATATTCTATTTATTTAGTATTCTATACTTGAGGTATTCTACTTTAAAATCATAGTTTCTTTATAATTTTAGTCGTAGTCTGTAGACATCCAGCTATGAGCATAAATAATTTTATTCTGTAATTTAATTCGTTCTCCTGTCCGTTATATGGAAGAAGATTTTAAAATATTTTAATTGATTCTATACAGTAGAATTATATTTTCGGGATGATTCCCACATGTAACTTAACGTTAATTAGATTTACCTCTATATTACTATAATCAATTGTCTTTAAGTGGTTCTTGGTAAATAAAGTAATCCTATTGTATAGTATTGTGCATACTTGGACCAATGCGTTTGTTTTTTTATTTGCTATGAAATACTTTCGTTATTTTAAATTAAATATTATCAATCTATACTGTTCCCTTTTGTCATGTTAAATATTAGATATTATCATTATTTTAAAATTGTTTATTACAATCAATATTAAATCATTTGTATTAGGACTGGTGTATTGATTAATTAATATTGTTAATATTCCCTTTAATTTTAACTTGTCTGTTTAGTATAGTCTGTTAAGGATTTATATTTATTATTAATTTCAAATTGTCGTTTAAAACTGTTTTGCTCATTGCGCCAGTCGAGGTAGAGAGAACACCCCCCAACACTTTTGATTGCATTTGAAAAATTACAATTTTTTTTTGGAGTGGAATACCCATAGTGTTGACACGTTTTTGGTTAGACTCCCACTCCATGCATAGTGCTGGTCAGCGGATAACCCGTCAACCTATTAGGTATAACCCCTCCGAGCCATACTCCTCTCGCATACTTCCTGCTACTGATTTTGACTTAACAATGTCCATCCACGAGGATGCAGACCACTCGCTCTCTATCGGGTTCCCCTTTCCTTAGAATCATTAGCCCAACGGATTTCTGATATGGCTGACAGCTTCTCCGCTCAGCTAGGCAATGTCACCCGAAAGTTTGCCGAGTTAGACACTCGGATGGATGAGTTCTGTAGTCGTATCGATGATAATGATTCCGCCACCCGTATTAGGGCTCACACTATACCAGACCTCTCACAATCAGGATCTTATCACAATTTAAGATGATATTTCTCACCAACAACAGCGTGTACAAGAATTCCAAAAAAGTGTCGGCAATACCCATCACACACTTAATGAAAACATTAAGACGTTGAGTGACCGCGTCAGTTTTGTTGAAGGAAAAGGTTCTAGGTTCACTGCCCTAGAGAATCAAACTAAAAAATCTGTCTCTACCTCCCTTCCCCCTACATTAGTTCCAAATATTCCATTAATGCCCCAGGCCTCATTCAACCATATTATAACTTCCACTACTAGGCTTAATCCTTTGAAGGCGCAAACATCAATTCCCCTCAATACCTCTAGTTTTTCTGCCCCTCTGATCAATAATACAGTCTCAAGTAATGTAAATTCAACTCACAATAGTACACTCTCAAATATTTCTGGCATCGACTTTGATTCTACTAAGCTACCTGATTATGATGGTAACTTCACCCATGTACACCCTGAGGAATTCCTCGAACAGGCTGAGCAATGTTTTATGACACAGCCCCCGGTCCCGGACCATGTTAAAATCAATTATATTAAGTCAAAATTTATTGAGGGTGCCCATCTCTGGTATATCACTCTCCACCCCCCCCCTGTAAATTATCAAGACTTATTATTATTTCGAAACCATTTCTGGTCCTAACCAACAGCGCCCAATCCGCAACGAGCTTTACCGCCCCTATTTTCATAATAATCCAACATCTCTTCAAAAACATGCCAAGGATTGGATCCGTAAGGCCCGGTTCTTATAACCACCCATTGATCAAGTTGAAATGGTCGATCAGATCACGTCCCACTTCACATTTAATATTTCTATTGCTCTTAGAGGTTTCCGCATTACTACTACCAATGAACTTGTTCAACAACTCTCCCACAGTCAACAAGCACACTCCCCTCAGAGTAGTCAGACTTCCCCCCCATTTCAAACGCAAAATTTATATCATAACTCTTACGGTACTAACAATTAAAAAAGATATCCCCCTCATCAAAATAGTTACAATCGACCTCAATATAATCAGAACAATCAGAACACTCAAAATAATCAGAACAATCAAAGTTATCAGCCCAAACCCTCCCCTCAGGTTAACCACAACGTTTCCCCTCCGGGAAACTAGTATAGACCAGGCTCGCGAGGATGTGTACTGTGTCACTTCAACGAAGCCTCAACTCTCAATGCTTACCCACCCTTTAGATCATGGCCATGAGTCAATACCTCCCCCAACTATCGCCCTGAGGTTATGACAAAACTTTTTAATAGTAAACAGACTTCCTTGCCCTGCTCTCCGCTATTTCAGAAAGATTTTTTCAAATCTTAAACTTTAAACCCAACTAACACAAAATCCCTCTTTTTCCACTCAACGGCATTCTTTTAATAACAGCTCTCAGCAACAAATCAGTCAAAATAAAATCTCAAATATATTTAAATTTTTCTATTCAAAATTATAAGACCTATGGCATCTTTCTTGTAGTACCTCAACTATCCACTACCCTCATATAAGGTACCGACTGGTTTTTGGAGAATGAGGTGACCATAGACTATAGTAACAAAGACATCACCATCCCTTCCCTCAAGGAGCCAATACCTTTTACGTTAATAGCTGACCACGACCCTCATAGTCTGGTTAACTCGTTAAAAAATATTACTATTACATATGATCACCTCACAATGTATGAACGCCCCTCAGACACAGTATATCAAACCTATCATTTTAAAACCGAAAAAAATATTGCTTTAAATGACATCCCCCTTAATAATATTTAACAAAATTAAATGGCCTGCCTTTTACATAATTATCAACACATTTTTCAAGATATACCTGGTCTCCACACTTTCTTTTCTTATAAATTAATGTTAAACCTCATGATCCATATAAAATTAAACCCTATTCCGTACCTTTCTCTCGCAGACCCGCAGTCCAAAAGGAAATTGATAAGACGATTTAGTGGGAGGTGATCAAACTATCAGACTCTCCGTACAATAATCCCCTAGTTACAGTAGTCAAGACCGACGGTTCAATACGCTTGTGCTTAGATGCTCGCAAACTAAATACAATAATTCTCCCCACGCGTGATGCGTCTCCTCCCATAGATGATATCTTGGCAAAATTTAAAAATAAAGCATTTTTCTCTTCCCAAGATTTTTTTTCAGGCTATTGGCAGATTGACCCCTCTGTTCGCAAATATACCAGTTTTTTCTATGACGGACGGTCTTATCAATTTGGTGTAGTTCCCTTCGGATTAAATATTTCTAATGCTGCTTTCGGTAAAGAACTAGAAGCTGCCTTGAATAATTATACTACTCCCTGCCCCTTCCCCAAGGACATCCAAACTTATGTTGATGATATATTGGTATCCTCTCAGTAGTATATATTTGTATGATCACAGCCAGCTTTTCCACGTTAATTTTTTTTTTCAAGGGAGGATGTTCCCCTTGGAGCACTCTGATT
>SSSL01000098.1:0-13967 GCA_008086715.1 Sitobion miscanthi
TTGATATGCGCGGCGATCTCCGCTTTCGTTCTGCTAATACCATATACAGCTTGAATATTGCGTCCGAAACGTTTTGAATTTATACTTAATTTTGTGTTTTCGGCTGACAGTAATGAACGCTGTTCGCGATTCGACGTAGTCAAATGCTACATGACTAGCTACTTGCATACGAGCGAATACACTCCCACTGCATCCGATCCGCCACAAGCAGATTGTCCGTTCGGAAACGATTTTCACCCCAGATGACTGATAGCTAGACAACTCAACCTCAGAATCCGAATTTCCAATTTCAACACACACTCGAGATCCGGACATACACGCCAGGGCCGTCGTCTGCGATTCGACGTAGTCGGATTGCCTACATGACTAGCTACTTGCATACGAGCGAATTAAACTCCCACTGTATCCGATCAGCCGCGAGCGGATTGTCCGCTCGAGAATCGACTTTCACCCCAGATGACTGATAGCTAGACACTCAACTCAGAATCCAATTTCCGATTTCAACACACACTGACATCCGACATACACGCCCGGTGCGTCGTCGCCTACCTGGCTGGCTTTGTCGTACGATCGACTCTGATCCTAGACACTCAACTCAGAATCCGAATTTCCGATTTCAACACACACTTGACAATCCGGACATACACGCCCGGTGCGTCGTCGCCTACCTGGCTGGCTTTGTCGTACGATCGACTTGAATCGCCGGCCGTGACTTACGACTAGACACTCTCGCGGTTCAAAAATTACCGCCAAACCATTGCTGCCAACACTACAAAACAAAACGACGACCCCACGTTCCGGATCAAAAAACACGCACCGCCGACACAGTCTTTCCGCCGCAGGCGGGATGACAAACACCCGGAATCGCCAACACAGTCTTTCCGCCGCAGGCGGGATGACAAACACCCGGAATCGCCAACACAGTCTTCCCGCCGCAGGCGGGTTGACAAAACACCCGCATCTAGTCCTTATACTATAAAACGTGAACCCGAGGGCGCAGCGAGTGGCGATTTCTCGAACCCTATAGTCAACCCGCCAATCAAAAAATTAGATTTTTTTTCCGGCCCGCCGCCGCGTTATCAACGCTCCTTATCACTTTTCGCGACGATTTTTTTCACGTTTTTCAAATTTTTCAAACGTTTTCGAGTTTTACCCCTCCGCGGAGCTCCGGGGGGCCCCGTTCGGACCTTATTCGCGTTCCTCGCTAAAATTACAGTCCGCGCGGGCGGTACTTTTTTCCGGCGAGCCCGCGGGAGCGGAAAAGACGTGCACACCGACCGCCGCCGTCGCGCGCTTTTTTGCCGTTTTTTTCGAAAATTCGAGTTTTAGCCGTCTTCGACGCGTCTCCGGGCCCCGTTCTCTCCGTTATTGCGTTCCCGGTATATTTTGTGTTTGCGCGCTGCCCCGCTTCGTTCGCGGACGGGCCCTCCGCGGAGAAATCGAGCGCGGCGTCGTAACGTTTTTCGAAAATCTTCGCCGCGGGTCGCCTAAAACCCCCCTTCGAGACGCCGACCTCCGGGACGAAGTCGTATTCCGTTCCCCGCTAAATTATAGGTACGCGGTGACCGCACTTCCTACGGGACGAGCCTTGGGCCGCGGACGACGAAAAGAGTCGAGTGACGATATCGCCGTCGTCGAGCGGTATTACTATATACTTGCATAAATAGGTGCGTCGGGAGGTTCTATTTTTTACGTGGATTCGCGGTTTACACGTCCGAGGGCGGCGGAGCGGTCGTCCGCTCGCCGACGCGGTCGAATCGCCCCTCTAAGCCCCGAGCGGACGTCGAAATCGCGTTCGGAATTCGCCGGGACGGCGAAACGCCTTAAGAGTCGTTGATTTGCCGCCAGTATTCAACTCGGTAGGTAGGTAGGTAGGTTTAGGCGTCGGTGCGATTGTCTCGGGGTCGTGGGTTCGATGCCGGCGCCGGAATCTATGACAATTTGCGGCGGCCATGATGATAAATCAGATTTTTTTCGCATTTTTTTTTTTCGTCATTTACATTATCAACGCGCGCGCTTTTTGCCGTTTTTTTTCGAAAATTCGAGTTTTAGCCCTCTTCGACGCGTCTCGGGGCCCCGTTCTTCCGTTATTCGCGTTCCCCGCTAAATTTATAGGCCTCCGGTGACCGCACTTCCTACGGGACGAGCCTTGGGGCCGCGGGACGACGACGAGAGTCGAGTGACGATATCGCCGCCGTCGAGTGGGTAATTCTATATACAGGCATGAATACGTGTGTCGGAAGGTTCGATTTCTTTCGCAAATCTCGCATATCCGATGCGGTGGGATCGCCCTCTCTAAAGCCCCGAGCGGACGTCGAAATCGCGTTCGGAATTCGCCGGGACGGCGAAACGCCTTAAGAGTCATTGATTTGACACCCGTATTCAACTCGATAGGTAGGTAGGTAGGTTTAGGCGTAGGTGCGATTGACCCGGGGTTGTGGGTTTAATGCCGGCGCCGGGATAGATGATAATTTGCAGCGGCCGTGATTAAGCAGATTTTTTTTTCGTCATTTACATTATCAACGCGCGCGCTTTTTGCCGTTTTTTTCGAAAATTCGAGTTTTAGTGTTAAATTAATACTTGATTTTATTATCTACAATTTTTATTATTTACAGTGTATGTGCAACGCAACTATCTCATTTAACACGGCTGGATTATATGGATGGGTCTTTTTACTAAATTAGACAAAAGTAATATAACTAACATATATATATTATTATTAAGATTAGTCGATATGATTATACTATAGTATATTTTGTATGCTACACTAATTTATGTTTACCAATTTTACTCACCTAAAAACTGTAATTATATTAAGTACCTACTACATAGTATAGGTATTATGTATTTAATATTCTAAACTAATAAATGTTGACTGTAAAATCAATAGCTGTGTATACAAATAGTTGATTAGTTATATAACAATTTATTAATTTGATTTTATGTCATGAATAAATATAAATATATACATAATATATTACAGTTTTTAGGTGAGTCAAATTTAGTTAGCATACAAAATATACTGTAACAGATTCTAAATAATAAAATATTAATACAATACAAAATAGAATTTTATGTATTTAATTAAATTCTATCAGTTAAATTGTATTACGATAAGTTTATATACTATTTCGAAATAACTTATGAGTATTATATGAAATTAAATTTTTAATAAATAATACTTATTTAACGCACCCATATATTTTCATGGGATGGTTCTTTTGTACTTGAATTAGACAGTAGTTTACCTACAGTATTAGATATATTACAATTTTTAGGGGAGTTGATTGTTTGAAGTAATGCAATTTGGTAATTATAATTTTATATAGGATACAAAACTGCTGCAGATACTATATCATACAATAATTTATTAAAAATTATTTAGATCTTTATGTATTTAATTAAATTCTGGCAGTTAAATTGTACAATGATATGGCTAAAACTATTTGATATAACCAATGTAGGTAATGTTAGTTATAAGTTTTAAGTGATCAATTAAAGTGTTTGATAAACAATTAGCTACATTTATTAAGCATTGTTTGATATGTTCTAACATAAGCATAAAATAAAATTAAACAATAATTATATACACACGGCTATATGGCTTTATTGTGTGGTAAAATATTAAATATATGGTATTCTAAGTAGTGGGTACTACAGTTTTCAGGTGAGTCAAATTTGGTTTTAGCATACAAATGATGCTATAGATTTAAAATGATAAATATTAAAAAACAAAATAAAATGTATGTATAAAATTAAAGTCTGGCAATTAAATTGTATGATTATATGACTACATATCATTTGAAACAATTTATATACTTAGTTTCATTATGAGTATTAAGTGATCTATTAACTATTTGATAAACAATTAGCTACATTTATTAAGCATCTTTTGAGAGGTTTAATCATAAGCATAAATCAAATTAAACAATAACAATATACACAGCTTTATTATGTGGTAAAATTTATGGGTTGATTATATGGGATGGTTCTTTTATACTTGAATAGACCATAGTTATATAACTAACATGCATGTATACTATGTAGTGCTTATCATACTAAAGTTTAGGTGAATTAATTGGTCGAGGTAATGTATATGACTTATACTTGATATTACTTATATAGGTAGGTTTGATCGTTTGACATGGGCTCGATTATGTGGTTTAAATATTAAATATTAATAACTATGTAGTAGGTACTTAAATATTACAGTTTTTAGGTGAGTCAAATTATGTACCCATATTCATAGACAATTATAACTTTTTATGTATTTAATTCTGGCAGTTTAATTGTATAATGGTATGACTATCCTATTAAACTATTTAATGAATACTATTTTATTATCTACACATTTTTAAGCAACCCACCTATATTATTAAACAAAGGCTGAATTATAAGGTTACTTTATACTTGAATCGACAATAGTACAATAAAACTAACCTACTTGAGTAATATTTAGTACCTCTTTATTCATTACAGTTTTAAGTGACTTGATGATTGAGGAAATTATACATTTGAATGCTGTAGATACCAATAATTTTTAATAACTAATAGATCTTCATGTATATCAATATAGTCTGGTAGTTAAATTGTATAATGATATGCCTATACTGTTTGATATTGCTTATGTAGGTACGTGTAGTTATGAGTATTTAATAAATTCGTTTTTAAGTAAGTAATTGATGACACTATATTTTTAGTTTTAGCGGCGTCGCGTCGTTATTACTATATACAGGCTTGAATATATGCGTCGGTGTTAGATTTTTTTCGCGTATCACGTTTAAAGTCATAGATTTGACTGCTGTTTTCAACTCGATAGGTAGCTATGTAAGTTTAGGCGTACGTGCGGATGACTTGCAGGTCGTGGTTTCGATTCCGGCTGCCGGATTGTCGTAAATTTGCGGCAGCCGTGATAAATCCTTTTTCTTTTTTGTGTTTTTTTTTTTTTTGTATTTAGAGTAAATTTTACGATTTTTTTCAAAATTCGAGTATTACTGTCTTTACGGACTCCGTACGGTACTGTTGAAACCTGATTCGCTCTTCCCTGCTTAATGTATAGGTCGCGTGCAGCCCGGGGACCGATTGACATCGCGGAGAGCGCCGCTGTCGTGTTACTATACCATATACAGGCTTGAATATATGCGCCCGAAAACGTTTTGGATTTAATAACTTAATTTTGTGGTTTTCGGTGACAGTAATGAACGCTGTTCGCGATTCGACGTAGTCAGATTGCCTACTTGACAAGCTACTTGCATACGAGCGAATTAACACTCCCACTGCATCCGATCCCGCCACAAGCGGTTTGTCCGTTCGGGAAACGACTTCACCCCAGATGACTGATAGCTAGACACTCAACCTCAGAACTGAATTTCCGATTTCAACACACACTTGACATCCGGACATACACGCCCGGGGCGTGGTCTGCGATTCGACGTAGTCGGATCGCCTACATGACTAGCTACTTGCATACGAGCGAATTAAACTCCCACTGCATTCGATCCGCTGCAAGCGGATTGTCCGTTTGAGAATCGACTTTCTCCCCAAATGACTGATAACTAGACACTCAAACTCAGAATCCGAATTTCCATTTTCAACACACACTCGAGATCCGGACATACACGCCAGGGGCGTGGTCTGCGATTCGACGTAGTCGGATTGCCTACTTGACTAGCTACTTGCATACGAGCGAATTAAACTCCCACTGCATCCGATCAGCCGCGAGCGGATTGTCCGCTCGAGAATCGACTTTCACCCCAGATGACTGATAGCTAGACACTCAACCTCAGAATCCGAATTTCCAATTTCAACACACACTCGAGATCCGGACATACACGCCCTGGGCGTGGTCTGCGATTCGACGTAGTCGGATTGCCTACTTGACTAGCTACTTGCATACGAGCGAATTAACTCCCACTTAATCCGATCAGCCGCGAGCGGATTGTCCGCTCGAGAATCGACTTTCACCCCAGATGACTGATAGCTAGACACTCAACTCTCAGAATCTGAATTTCCGATTTCAACACACACTTGACATCCGGACATACACACGCCGGGCTGTGGGCTGCGATTCGACGTAGTCGGATTGCATACTTGACTAGCTACTTGCATACGAGCGAATTAAACTCCCACTGCATCCGATCAGCCGCGAGCGGATTGTCCGCTCGAGAATCGACTTTCACCCCATGAATGACTGATAGCTAGACACTTAAACTCAGAATCTGAATTTCCGATTTACGACACACACACTCGAGAACCGGACATACACGCCCGGGGCGTCGTCGCCTACCTGGCTGGCTTTGTCGTACGATCGACTTGATCGCCGGCCGTGACTTACGACTAGACACTCTCGCAGGTAAAAATTAACCGCCAACCATTACTGCCAACAATACAAAACAAAATACCGACGACCCCACGTTCCGGATCAAAAAACCCAGCACACAGTGACAAACACTCGGATCGCCGACATAGTCTTTCCGCCGCAGGCGGGATGACAAACACCCGGAATCGCCAACACAGTCTTCCCGCCGCAGGCGGGATGACAAAACACCCGCATCTAGTCCTTATACTATAAAACGTGAACCCGAGGGCGCAGCGAGTGGCGATTTCTCGAACCCTATAGTCAACCCGCCAATCAGAAAATTAGATTTTTTTTCCGGCCGGCCGCCGCGTTATCAACGCTCCTTATCACTTTTCGCGACGATTTTTTTCACGTTTTTCAAATTTTTCAAACGTTTTCGAGTTTTACGCCCCCGCGGAGCTCCGGGGGGCCCCGTTCGGACCTTATTCGCGTTCCTCGCTAAAATTACAGGCCGCGCGCGGCGGTACTTTTTTCCCGGCGGGCCCGCCGGAGCGGAAAAGACGTGCACACCGACCGCCGCCGCCGTCGCGCGCGTTTTTCGCCGTTTTTTTTCGAAAATTCGAGTTTTTAGCCGTCTTCGCCGCGTCTCCGGACCCCTTTCTCCCGTTATCGCGTTCCCCCGGTAGATTTGTGGTTTGCGCGCGGCCCCGCTTCGTTCGCGGACGGGGCCTCCGCGGAGAATCGATCGCGCGCGCTCCGCGGCGTCGTAACGTTTTCGAAAGTCTTCGCCGCGGGTCGCCTTAACCCCCCTTCGAGACGCCCGACCTCCGGGACGAAGTCGTATTCGCGTTCCCCGCTAAATTTATAGGCGGGCCGGTGACCGCACTTCCTACGGACGAGCCTGGGCCGCGGGACGACGAAAAGAGTCGAGTGACGATATCCGCCGCCGTCGAGCGGGTATTACTATATGCGTGCATAATAAAGTGCGTCGGGAGGTTCTATTTTTTTTACGCGATTTCGAGGCGTACACGTCCGAGGGCGGCGGAGCCGGTCGTCCGCTCGCCGACGCGGTGGGATCGCCCTCTCTAAAGCCCCGAGCGGACGTCGAAATCGCGTTGGGTAATTCGCCGGACGGCGAAACGCCTTAAGAGTCGTTGATTTGCCGACAGAATTCGACTCGATAGGTAGGTAGGTAGGTTTAGGCGTAGGTGCGTTTGACTCGGGGTCGTGGGTTCGATGCCGGCGGCCGGGATCGATGATAATTTGCGGCGGCCGTGTTAAATCAGATTTTTTTTTCGCATTTTTTTTTCGTCATTTATATTATCAACGCGCGCGCTTTTGGCCGTTTTTTTCGAAAATTCGAGTTTTAAGTTTTAGCCTCTTCGACGCGTCTCGGGCCCCCGTTCTTCCGTTATTCGCGTTTCCCGCTAAATTCGTAGTTCGTTCGGTGCCCCACCCCATTCGCGGAGGGGGCCCCTGCGGATAAATCTATAGCCGCGAGCGCGGCGTCGTCACGATTTTGGAAAATTTTCGCCGCGGGTCGCGTTAAACACATTTTTAGAATTCGGACCTCCCCTTCGAAGACGTATTCGCTTCCCCACTAAATTTATAGGCAGCCGGTGACCACACTTCCTACGGGACGATCCTTGGGGCCGCGGGACGACGAAAAGAGTCGAGTGACGATATCGCCGCCGTCGAGTGGCTAATTCATGTACAGGCATGAATACATGTGTCGGAAGGTTCGATTTCTTTCGCAAATCTCGCATATCCGATGCGGTGGGATCGCCATCTCTAAAGGCCCGAGCGGACGTCGAAATCGCGTTCGGAATTCGCCGGGACGTCGAAACGCCTTAAGAGTCATTGATTTGACACCAGTATTCAACTCGATAGGTAGGTAGGTAGGATTAGGCGTAGGTGCGGTTGACTCGGGGTCGTGGGTTCGATGCCGGCGGCCGACATCGATGGTAATTTGCGGCGGCCGTGATAAATCAGATTTTTTTTTTCACATTTTTTTTTTCGTCATTTACATTATCAACGCACGCGCTTTTTGCCGTTTTTTTCGAAAATAATTCGAGTTTTTAGCCCTCTTCGACCGTCTCGGGGCCCCGTTTCTTTTGTCCTTATTCGCGTTTCCTCCCGCTAAATTCGTAGTTCGCGTGCCCCCCACCCCATTCGCCGGAGGGGGCCCCTGCGGAGAAATCTATGCCGCGAGCGCGGCGTCGTTCACGATTTTGGAAAATTTTCGCCGGGCCGCCGCGGGTCGCTTTAAACCAAAACAATGTTTTTAGAATTCGGTTTCGGCGACTCTCCCTGTCGAAGACGTATTTCCGCTTCCCCACTATAATTTATAGGCAGCCGGTGACCACACGTCCTACGGAACATCCTTTGGGGCCGCGGGACACGAAAAGAGTCGGTGACGATAATCGCCGCCGTCGGTGGCTAATTCTATGTACAGGCCTGAAAATACATAAGTGTCGGAAGGTTCGATTTCGTTCAGGGGCACATCTCGCATATCCGATGCGGTTGATCGCCATCTCTAAAGGCTCCGACGGACGGTCGCAATCGCGTTCGGAATTCCGCCGGGACTTCGAAACCGCCTTAGATCATTGATTTGACAACCATCTTCACTCGATAGGTATTTAGGTAGGATTACGTAGGTGCGTTGACTCGGGGTCGTGGGTTCGATGCCGAGCGGCCGACAGCTCGATGTAATTTGCGGCGGCCGTGATAAATCAAGATTTTTTTTTTCACATTTTTTTTTTTCGCGTCATTTACATTATCAACGCCCGCGCTTTTTGCCTTTTTTTTCCGAAAATATTCGAGTTTTAGTGTTAAATTAATACTTGATTTTATTATCTAAAATTTTATTATTTACAGTGTAGTGCAACACAACTATCTCATTTACACTAGCTGATTATATGGGATGGTTCTTTTATATACTAAATTAGACACAAAGTAATATAACTAACATATAAATTATTTATTATATATATTAGTCGATATGATTATAATATAGGTATATGTTGTATCTACACTAATTTATGTGTACCAAATTTGCACTCCCTAAAACTGTAAATATATAAGAGTACCTACTAATAGTATAGGTATTATGTATTTAATATCTAAACGAATAAATGTAAAACTAACAACCTGTAACATCAATAGCTGTTGTATACAAATAGTTGATTAGTTAATAAACAATTTATTAATGTGATTTAGCTCATAAATAAATATCAATATATACATTATATATTAACGTTTTTATGTGAGTCAAAATGTGGTGTAGCATACAAATATACCGTAACAGATTCTAAATAATAAAATATTAATACAATACAAAATAGAACTTTATGTATTTAATTAAAATCTATCAGTTAAATTGTATACGATAAGTTTGATATACTATTCGAAATAACTTTATGAGTATTAATGAAATTAAATTTTTAATAAATAATACTTATTACATGCACCCATATTATTTAACATGGGATGGTTCTTTTTGTACTGAATTAGACAGTAGTTTACTTACATAGTATTAGATATATTACAATTTTTATGGGAGTTTTTTGTTTGAGGGAATGCAATTTGGTAATATAAATTTTAATATGATACAAAACTGCTGCAGATACTATATAATACATAATTTATTATAAATGTTTATAATCTTTATGTATTAATTAATTCTGGCAGTTAAATTGTACAATGATATGGCTAAACTTATTTGATATACCCAATGTAGGTACTTGTATTTTATAAGTATTAGTGATCAATTAACTGTTTGATAACAATTAGCTATAAAACATTTATTTAAGCATGGTTTGTATGTTTAATAACTAAGCATAAAAATCAAATTAAACAAAATTATATACACAGCTATATGGCTTTTATTATGTGGTAAAATATTAAATATATGGTATCTAAGTGTGGTACTACAGTTTTCAGTGAGTCCAATTGGTTAGCATACAAATGATGCTACATATTTTTAAAAATATAAGCAATATTATTAAACAAAATAAATGTAGTGTAAAATTAAAGTCTGGCAATTACATTGTTGATGATTATACGACTATATCCATTTGCAAACCTTATATATGTAAGTTTAATTAGAGGTAATATATGATATAAACTATTTATAACATAATAATTAATACTGGATTTAAAACAACTATATTATTAGTTTGCCTGCGGCAGTCGCTCGTTATTACTATATACAGGCTTGAATATATGCGTCAGAGTGTTAGATTTTTTTCGCGTTCACGGTTTAAAAGTCATAGATTGACTGCTGTATTCAACTCGATAGGTAGCTATGTAAGTTTAGGCCTTACGTGCGGATGACTTGCAAGTCGTGGTTTCGATACCGGCTGCCGGATTGTCGTGAATTGTTGCGGGGCGTGCTGTGATAAATCGTTTCTGTTTTGTGTTCTGTTTTTATTTGTTATTACACATTTCGCTATGACGTCCACTTTTCATATTATTCGTATTAAGTAAATTTTACGATTTTTTTTTCAAAATTCGGGTTTTACCGTCTTACAGACTCCGTACGGTGCTGTTGCAAACCTGATTCGAAACCTGATTCGCCTCCCGCTAAATGTATAGGTCGCGTGCAGCCCGGGGACCGATTTATATCGCGGGCGAGCGCCCTGTCGTGTCGCTAATCCCATATACAGGCTTGAATATATGCGCCCGAACGTGTTTTGAATTTATAACTTAATTTTGTGACCTAACCTAACCGGTGACAGTAATGAACGCTGTTCGGCGATCGACGTAGTCGGATTGCCTACTTGACAAGCTACTTGCATACGAGCGAATTACAGTGCCACTGCATTCGATCGCTGCAAGCGGATTGTCCGTTTGAGAATCGACTTTTCCCCCAAATGACTGATAACTGAGACACTCAAACTCAAACTGAATTTCGATTTACACAACACACACACTCGAGATCCGACATACACGCCTGGGGCGTGGTCTGCGATTCGACGTAGTCGTATGCCTACTTAGACTAGCTACTTGCATACGAGCGAATTAAACTCCCACTGAACCGATCCCCGCGGACGAGCGGATTGTCCGCTCGAGAATTGACTTTCACCCCAGATGCTGATATCCCAGACACTCAACCTCAGAATCCGAATTTCCAATTTCAACACACACTCGAGATCCGGACATACACACGCCAGGGGCGTCGTCTGCTATTCGACGTAGTCGGATTGCCTACATACTAGCTACTTGCATACGAGCGAATTAAACTCCCACTGCATCCGATCAGCCGCGAGCGGATTGTCCGTTCGGGAATCGGACTTTCACCAGAGATGACTGATAGCTAGACACTCAAACTCAGAATCTGAATTTCAACGATTTACGACACACACATACTCGAGAACCGGACATACACGCCGGCGTGGTCTGCGATTGGGACGTAGTCGGATGCCTACTTGACTAGCTACTTGCATACGAGCGAATTAAACTCACCACTGCAGCCGATCAGCCGCGAGCGGATTGTCCGCTCGAGAATCGACTTCACCTCAGATGGACTTATGCTAGACACTCAACTCAGAATCTGTATTTCGATTTACAACACACACTCGAGATCGGACTACACGCCGGGGCCGTGGTCTGCGATTTAGTCGTATTCCGATTACTGTTACGCAAACGAGAATTCACTCGGCTACCAAATTAATAGCTATCATAATCTATCCCACCAATATTCGATTCCCACATATCTCTTCTGACTAGCGATTCCAAGAATATGTAATACATCATACCACTGCATTCATCAATTCATCCACTCATCCGATCAGCCGCGAGCGGATTGTCCGTTCGGAACACGATTTCACCCAGATGACTGATAGCCGACACTCAACCTCAGAATCTGAATTTCCAATTCAACACACACTCGAGATCCGGACAATACACGCCTGGGGCGTGGTCTGCGATCGACCGTAGTCGGATTGCCTACATGACTAGCTCTTGCATACGAGCGAATTAAACTCCCACTGTATCCGATCAGCCGCGAGCGGATTGTCCGCTCGAGAATTGACTTTCACCCCAGATGACTGACATACCAGACACTCAACCTTAGAATCCGAATTTCCAATTTCAACACACACTCGAGATCCGGACATACACGCCAGGGGCGTCGTCTGCTATTCGGACGTAGTCGGATTGCCTACATGACTAGCTACTTGCATACGAGCGAATTAAACTCCACGCCGGCATCCGATCAGCCGCGAGCGGATTGTCCCGTTTCCGGGAATCGACTTTCACGGGCCCAGATGACTATGAAGCTGACACTCTAAAACTCAGAATCTGAATTCCTTTCCGATTTACGACACAAACGGACACTCGAGAACCGGACATACCGGCCCGGGCGTGGTCTGCGATTCGACGTAGTCGGATTGCCTACTTGACTAGCTCTTGCATACGAGCGAATTAAACTCCCACTGCATCCGATCAGCCGCGAGCGGATGGTCCGCTCGAGAATCGACTTTCCACCTCAGATGACTGATAGCTTAGACACTCAAACTCAGAATCTGAATTTCCGATTACAAAACACACCACTCGAGATCCGGCATACACGCCCCGGGGCGTGGTCTGCGATTCGACGTAGTCGGATTGCCTACTTGACTAGCTACTTGCATACGAGCGAATTAACTCCCACTGCATCCGATCAGCGCGAGCGGACTGTCTTATGCGGAAACGATTTTCACCCCAGATGACTGATAGCCAGACACTCAACCTCAGAATCTGAATTTCCAATTTCAACACACACTCGAGTCCGGCCATAACACGCCAGGGGCGTCGTCTGCTATTCGACCGTAGTCGATTGCCTACATGACTAGGTGCTACTTGCATACGAGCGAATTAAACTCCCACTGCATCCGATCAGCCGCGAGCGGATTGTCCGGTCGGAAGAATCGACTTTCACCCGAGATGACTGATATCTAGACACGCTCAAACTCAGAATCTGAATTTCCGATTTACGTTACACACACACACTCGAGAACCGGACATACACGCCCGGGTTGTCGTCTGCGATCAGACGAAGTCGGATTGCCTACTTGACTAGCTACTTGCATACGAGCGAATTAAAACTCCCATGCATCGATCAGCCGCGAAGCGGATTGTCCGCTCGAGAATCGACTTTCCACCACCTCAGATGACTGATAGCTAGACACTCAACTCAGAATCTGAATTTCCGATTTAACAACACACACCTCGAAGATCCGGACATACACGCCACGGGGCTGGGTCGTCCGCCTACCTGGCTGGCTTTGTCGTACGATCGACTTGAATCGCCGCCGTGACTTACGACTAGATACTCTCGCAGGTTCAAAAATTTACCACCGCCAACCATTGCTGCCAACACTACAAAACAAAATACCGACAACCCCACGTTCCGGATCAAAATATCCAGCACACAGTGACAAACACTCGGATCGCCGACACAGTCTTTCCGCCGCAGGCGGGATGACAAACACCCGGAATCGCCAACACAGTCTTCCCGCCGCAGGTGGGATGACAAAACACCCGCATCTAGTCATACTATATAAAGGAAGTTAATAAAGCTTTGGAAAAAGGATATATTATAACAAAAATTTATGAAATGTGGCATTGTTGAGAGAATCAACAGATTTTTTTAAAGATATGTAGATAATTTTATAAAATAAAATTA